>JAYGXS010000001.1:116693174-116759282 GCA_036362985.1 Ligula intestinalis | reverse complement strand
CATATGAAAAAGGTTAAACTTTACGAATGATTTGTAGTAATTCGCAAGCTGGCAAAATGTCACATAACTAAACTCAAAGACCCACTGTCACAGCAAGAAACATCTGGAGATGTCTGTAGAGTCTGATGCAGTTGGGCACAAAGCAACTTCGTCGGATAAACTGGAGGAATTCTCAAGACCCGGCAGCAGTGTGGCGAAATCATGCCAATTCTGAAGTTACGGCTCAGTCGACGAGACCTGGCCACATATTTAATTTTGATGAGGCCGAAATTCTCGCAAGAACTGATAATCGTGTGAGCCGAGAATTACTTAATTCATGGTACAGGGGCTCCCATCCATAAAAAAGTGCCCAATGAATAATCAGTGCTGAGGCTGAATTTGGTCAAAGCACGTCGCTAATTGAGGAACGCACAGACCACCGCGTCGCCTTACGCCAACACCAGGGAACCAGACGGCCGAGCCATCATCACGTCCAATTCCACCACGCTTGATGCACGTTCAGCAGGTCACTGCCCGGATGCGCGTCATCAATCAATCCACGCCCAAGACGGTAATTATCGTTAAGTGTCGTTATTTGCCATTCGTGTTCAGTAATGACTGCGTAGTATAAATATTGCCACTTCCTGGGCATGCATCACTCGCTTCTGTTACGACTTTCTGCTAATGGCTCTGATGAAGAATCGGCGACGGATGTTGAAACATCAGGTGAAAAAAGTGTGGTGCCAGTGATCAAATCTTCCTTTTCTTAATAAAAACTTCTTTGCGATGAAAATTGAAGTAAGCCACGGTAACTCACCCGTTCCAGCCTATCGAAAGGGCATAGGGCACAGACTGAGAATTTTATAATGGCTGTCAGGTGGCTGGTGCGAAACGAGCCTGCACCTACGTGTGCCGCCTACGCTCCGCTCAACCTGTGGCACAACCCGAATAATGTCTGCCGTGCCCTGACCTGGCCTTTGTGTTGGCCCAGCGCAGCTACCACGCGGTCCGTTTGGACGGCGGACTAATAATGCCATCATCAACACTACATACACTGTCAGCATCTGCGCAAATATTCGAGGTCAATTTATAATATTGCCTTCATCATGCCTGGAAGAGGAAGAAGAAGATGGATCTGAGCCAATGATAAGGTGGCCAGATTGCTGCCTTAAAGTTGGTCCTCAACTGGCAAACTTAGCAGAGCCATAGGCTATCATCCCGCCTATCAAGCGCTCCACACAAGGCTAGCATCTACTCAGAACCGAGCAATGGATCGGGCGAATGAAGATACGTAGGGCTGACGGCTGGCAGCCGCGAACGAAAACGGTGGAAATGCCCAGGAAGCACGCCAACGACGTGACACACCTCATGGAGGCACCCGCGACGGTGCGAATATTTCAAACAGCCACTGGGCATCAATTGGTAAAATCGCTTGCATTAGGCATAGCTACAACACATGGCAAGCGTTTAGACACACTCAATCGACATCAACAGGAGAATAGACAGTATGCTCTGACGATGGAAGCGAGAATGCTTTTGAAATATCAGCATAAATGCAACTCGGTCTCAGAAATTGCTTCATCTTCTTCTTCCTCTTCCGAGGATGATGAACGCAATACTGTAAAAATAACCAAGCTGTAAATGCACACTCCAATAACTGGTTGACTTAACCAATCATCAGCCAGTCAAAAGGGCGTGAGACTGCACAACCAACGGCCTTCACGCAATCAAAACATTTTACGTGGTCTTACCAGTACCTGCGCATTCGGCTACTGCATGGAACAATTCCACCAAATTGCAAAGAAGGAAATGCTTAGTTAAACCTCACAGTCCAGCTGTCTCTTACACCACCATTGTCCATTCACACACAAAACACACTTAACTTTCTTATGGGCGTATACCGTAACACGCCCACGTGTTTAAACTATCGGCAAAAATAGCAGAATCTATCACTCACTGCCGTGGAAATCAATTTGCCAGTGTTTTTCTGGTATAAGAAACCATGTCTGCGCATCTCCTCTAAGCGAGGACTGTCACAGCAATTACCTCCTCTGGTTTACTCACCAGTTTTCTAGAATTCTCACACGAGGCACTTAGCAATGAGAGAAAAAATGGGGGAGGGAGTATATTTATCTATCTCGGACCCTTACTTTAGAGATAAAACAAAACACGGTTACTTTATCATGCCGAATTATCAGTCGTTCGCTGGAAATCCGCTGATTTGGGTAAATGCTCGAGTTTCAGGTGTATGCATAAGTGCATAAGAAGGCTGCTTAAATTTTGGCCTTCATATTCGATAAAAAATTATTGTAAGTATCACCATGGATAGAAAAAACAGAATTCTGTACTTGGAGACTGGTAGTAATGGGAATTATATGCGTTGGTCTTTAAGATTCACAAGAGAAAAAATAAAAAATATAGCAAGAAGAACACGAAATAGTAGATAAAAGCATTAGAAAAAGCTAATTTATAGCAACGATGTAGCGCGCGGTAATTTAAAAATGAACGGAGAAATCACACGTACAATTGAATTTGTGGATGAACTGTGTTCTGTGCCAGTGAGGAGTAACACATCCGACGCTAAAGTAAGTAGGGTGTTATGCAAAGTGAACCAGGACGTTATGTTACCTATAGGAGATTAAAACCTGAAATTATTTTTGGAATTCTTCGTCAGGAGCACAAATGGCACCAAAACAAGCAACGAATTGGAGGTAGAAGCCATTCAAAAAATCGTAAGAGCTATCTGGTTGTGGCTGCAAAAGGCTCTGTATGCAGGCACTAGGTCTATATGTCGATTGGTTGAGCTTTCACTCAATTCTAGATCTGCCTGGCTTCAGATGTTGGCAATTATAGTCGCGGCCCCGAGTTAAAACTTGCCACCCGTTGCGCAAGCATGAACAGCTACTTGTAATACTTCAAAAGTCGATCGCAGAGCCGGTTTATGCTTATGTATGCGCGATCCAAGCACACGTCTAATATGACTTGCAGAGTTACAACGTCATTTCAGGCACTGGATGCAAGACACTACATCCTACTGCTCACAGAGCTTTAATCGGTCCTTGATGTTCCTGACCCACCTGCATATGACCTTACTCCTCACAGCTATGGCTTATTTTGTTGCTATCTGCATCTCTCACGACGGGCTCTGATAACAATTCGAAAGCTCACATGAATGTCCATCTGGAATCGACGAACAACCAACTGTCGTCTTACCTAACTTAGCCGCCAGCTGACAGAGTCAGAAAATGCTGTGTGCTTCTGTTTACGTCATTGAGTGTGCTCTCAATTTTAAGATATTCAAGATCCCTTCATTAAAGGGTGGTTTTTGTAGGAAGGAGAATAGGTGGTGGATTTGTAGCCATCAATCAACGCAGTCACGCACCCTACAAGGTGCCTTATGATTTCTTGTTCCTGGCAGTAGTATTGAGTTACGTCTCACAGAAATGTAGTTCACAAACTCAAACCGAGATCATCGTTGTGCGTGCCTCAGGACAGTACATGAAAGATTATAAGCCAAGTTATTGATCCCATTAGTGTGCTAAAATAATTTTGCAAATTGGCGCTCAGAAGAATATACAAAACATTTGCATGTTACAGCATATAGACAGATGGTAAATATCTTGTGGAAAGGTTCAACAGAGACTGACAGTGAATGGTTAAGAAAAATTTTCAAGGACGAGTTTGCGTAAGCGTGTTTTGACGAACGACATTTTTTCATAAATTATGAAATTGATCCTCCTTTTAAATGCGGATGAAAAACTGACCGCTATCATATTCCTTTTCAAGGGGTTTTACGATCCGACTTCTCAATCGCTTGCGAAGAATCGCCGATGATCTGGTAGCAGTTTACCAGTTCTGTCATGCATGCCTAAGCACTCGGTTTCAGCTAGCAACTATCACCCCAGACACTTTTTGCATTTTCGAAGCAGGTAATGTTTAACTTTCCTGGAAGTTTTTCAGAGTATTTCCACCTAAGTGATCGGCGCGGATTCTTAAAACAATTGACCCACAAAACGAAAAATGTCCGTCCCAGAAGACAGTTAGAAAGAAGTTGAATTGCTAGTTGAAACAAAACTTTATTCACCTGAAGATTCCGCTTCTAACTGGAACACAGCATCCTTGACGACATCCATTTTCGAGTACTAAATGTCGCAATTTTCATGGGATGTTAGGCTCATAGAAAAAAATGATGAGTAGGAGAAAGCTCCTAATTTTAGCTGAACACAATTTAGGGTCGTGAAACTATCAATACTTAAGACCTTTTCTATGGTCGAATTTATACGTGCTGCAACATGAACAGTGATAACCACAAAAATCCAATTTTTGTCTGGCCACATATATGACAAAAATATTTGTAATAACATAATTTTCTTTATAATCCAATTAAAAATTCCAATTTTTTAATTTTACAGCAGCAAACAAGTTTGAGATTCCTGTTGGCATAAATTGAATAGGGAAATTTTGGAAGATAAAAATAATCCTTCAGACAAAGCAGTCGCTTAAATTATTGAGTAGCTCCTAGCGAAAGTAATCTTATCAGCTCAGGAGTTATAATAACCATATCCAACTCGGATGAACGTAGATCGCAGATCTGGCAGGAGCTGGTGTGTAACTGAAATTTTTCGTTTGTGCATGAAGAACATTTTGAGCAACCGGGGATTGAAACTGCCCACTGGTCCGTAGGGACTTTGTGTTATTTCATTAAGACAGTAGCAGACCTGTTAAACCCCTGATGAGCAGTCTGGCGTTTTTTGTGTTTTAACATGTGGTAACTTCAGTTATAATTTTGTGGTTTTGGGCAAACGGAAGCAGGGGTTGCCCATGCACAAGCATGAATAAGTTTTGTGGCGACGCATCACCTAAACGTGATGAACAACCGTCTGCAGACATTGAGACGTGTGTTTTACGTCATTTTTTTCTGCCCAAAAATATATACCAGGTTGGAGACTGATAGAATTGCGAGAGAGTCCGGTAAGCCCACATCCAGCATAGCCTGCATTACGCAGCTTTCTTTAAAAGTGTTACATTTGCTGTAGATAATTTAATATAAGCATGCATGGTACAATTAACTCGGATACTTTACTGTCTTAAAAGCATTCGAAAGCTCGGAAAAGTAAATAAAGGTTCTCAGAGTTCTGTGAACATTTTATCGGGCTGCACTGCGTACTATTTCAAGCAAATTGACAATTAAAAGATCGACGTGGGCTTAACTTCAAAAAATATTTTACTCACCTCATAAGAACCAGTTAGAGAAGTTCGCAAATCCTGAATCTTTGGATGGCGCCTAGCGCAAAAAATTACGGTTAGGACGGCAAAGAAGGCAAGTCAATAATCTTGCCGTCGTGGTGGCAGGATGCCAAGGTGACCCCCACACTCAAAAAGGCCCCACGCGCGCGTAACGGCGTCGCCAGGTTGTGGGATCCTGAGGGGGCCGACATCACACGATGGCTGCCCGAATAGACCACTCACGCATGTACCAATAAGAGGGGACAAAGGATTCGTGGCCTTAGATACGATAACGCGGAAAAAAGACAGCCTTGCTACGTACGGTCCATGAGAAGGAACTGGTACCCACAGAGAAGACTGACGGCACACAGGAAAACTGGCTGCACACAAGAACGCCCTGACGCATGCACAGATGACTTGCTGCGCACGGGAAGGACTTGACGAACACACGGACAAGTGGAAGCTCATGCAGAGAAGCTGATGCACGCACAGAGACTGTTACATAAACCTTGTTCTTAGCTATCCTGTCTCTCTTCTATTCCATACATACAATTACTCGCCAGGAATTTGATCATCTCCGGACTTAACATCAATACTGGATGTAAATCCAACTCACCATGGTCTAGGAAAATTGCTTTATTGCGCATCCATATGAAGTGAATAACCGTTAATTTCATTACTGAATGCTTTAAGCACTTGAGGTTAACAAAAAAAGTATGTGAGGTGAACAGTAATGATACCAACTTATCTGTTTTTCGGATACTTGATGATTTGACCGCAGTTACCGAAGAGTTCCACCGTCTGTGACACAGTAGAGTAGGCGCAGCGGCGGTGACATGTGTATGGGATGGTGTATAGTGATTGTAGACTAGTTCTTCATCCAATTTTGCCCGATGTGCTGGGAGAGAGATGCAATGATACCGGAGACAGAATGAAAACACAGTAGCCAATTGAGTAAAACAGTCCGACTATGCGCACTACACGCCTAGTTAGCGCACAATGGCGCAGAGTTTCACAAAACGCCGAATCGGACCTCAACTCTGATGGCGACTGGAGTGTTTTTGACAATTTCTCCGTCCTCCGCCCCACGAGCTTAGCTATGCTGCACTCAACCCGGCACCGCAGACCACCTGACGGCGTCGAAGAGGAGGGCACCTGTAGACTTGGCTCGGCACCGTTTGCCAATACATGGAAACAGTCCTTGGACCTTTGATCTTCAATCTCCGTCGCTGGAGAAGAGACTATATGGAAGTCTCCAGATCCGCTGCCACCAATCGTCACGCATGGAGAGGTACCGTCCATGAGGCCAGCTAGACCAGGCATGATCACAAGTAAAAGTCTGAGGAAGTGTCATGGGGCCCCAGTAAGGAAGAGTGATGACAATCTCGGAAGTCGTGAGTGACTTAAATCATGATTCACAGGTTGCTTGTCTATAAAAGAGTCATATGACCTATCCACCCCGACTAAGTCACTGTGGCTCAGTTTGACCAAAGCAATTCACCCCCGGGGAACGCACGGGCGAACGCGTCGTCTAATGCTTGCGCTATGAACCAGAGGGCCGAGAAATCATCACGCCCATTTCGACAGGGGAAGCCGTTAGTTGTTATACTGTGCAACAGCAAAGCAACTGTATCCTGTAAATGCTGCAACTCTGTGTGCATGAATAACCAGCTACTGCTACCCCGTCTGATGCTCGATGCGTTACTGATTTCGATAAGTCAGGCGAATAAAAGTCTCGTCTCAGTAATTACATTAACATATTATAAATTACGACTTGGGACTCGCATTTTCGCTTGTATTTAAGTTGGCCAAATTGCGAAAAAGCTCGCCATCTTCAGCGAGATGTAAACCCTCATAGAATAAAAGGCCTTAACACGAAGCCAAAGCTCTACCAGTTGAGCTACAAAAGCCACACCTTATGCCCTGATTTAATCAAAATTGTATGGATTTTTCCCGCCAAACTTTACCGTTCGCTTGCTTTTTCATAATTAGGTCAACTTACTTAAGATACTTAGGATTACTCAGGATATCCTGTTTGGGCAGTCGCCTTGTTGTTCTGCATTTGTGGATTGCATACGTGCGGTAGAAATGGGCGGGTAAAATCAATCCAAGTATGATAAAATTCACGACGCAAGACGTGGCGCTGCTAGCTCAACTGGTAGTGCATTGGCTTTGCATAAAGTCCTTCCCTACCACGCGGGTTCAAATCCCCCCAAAGGCAGTGATTTTTTACAGTTGGGTTAGGCTAATTTAACCAAATATTCCAAACTTCCTTAATAATTTGCCTGTATTGTCAAGGAAGGTGCAGCTCAACCCGAGTCTCCGTCCTGAGAAGATGTCCATCGGAGGGTTGCCTCCCAAACCACGTATTCAGGCACACAATGATGAGTAAGAAGATTTGATCACTGGAACAAACATTTTATTTTCCTGACCTTTCGGATTGTATCTAGATTACTCCAAACGCGATTGGCTGAGTACGCAGCCACGGCGAGGAAGATAAACGCTAACTCCCACGTCGCAACACACTTTGCTGGACCTGGCCGTATTTTCAAGTTTAACGAGGCCGAATTCCTCGCAAGAGGTGACAACTGCGTGAGCCGCAAGCTGCTCGGGTCATGGTTTTCAGGCCCAGAGTTAATGAACAAACGCAGCGGTTTACCGTTCCCATACTGCGTACTGATACATTGCATAAGCAGGACCGGATCCAACAACAACTTCGATGACAGCGAAAATAAATTTCGCGCAATTAGCAAGCCCGCATCCAACACGGAGAACGAAATCGTGGCAATTAATTACTCGAAAGCGAACTGCTAAGCCATCTGCGTACCAATTCCGACCCTAAGAAATGGTTGCAGGGCTGATAATTATAGAACGCATGTGGTTGGCCACTACGAACTATAAATAGCATGCAATCTTTGCACGTATCACCCCAATCTGTGCACGTCTCCCACTAGTCTACGGTTACCTATGAGTAGGGATTCTCTACAGAATCCGAAGCATCAGGAAAATAAAATGTTTGTTTCAGTGATCGCATTTTCTTCTTCTGAAGTACTTCCTGAAACTCGTATATTCGCTTCTATCGGCGAAACCATGATGAGTTGCTTGTTAACACCAAACATATAAATGACAATTCATGTATGCTTTGAGATCTGCTCAAGTCGACGGTGACCATCAGTTAATCGTTGTCAACCCTAGATCATGGCCGACCCTGCGATTCACTCATTAGGTAATAGCTATCAGAAGTATATTTAGTAAACCAATTTAATACTATATTCTCGTATAAGAGCAAAATGCACGGTTAATTTTCCGAGCTGTCTGCCATGCCGTATTTTTCTGTATGAACTGGCAGTTCCTAATCGTACAACTTTCTGACTTATCCACCGTTAAAAACGAATAAAAGCAGATATTAAATGTGTTTATAGCATACAGTTATTTTATAAAAAGAAAATACGAGCAACAACTTTCCAACGAAACCATGAAAATATCACAATGGTAGATCGGGGCGAAATACGAAACTTCAGAAGAAACCATAGTCCTCACAACACATTTTTTGCTCGAAGTCTCGATATCAAATGTCTGACCACTATCCTGAGTTCGTTTATACGACGACCAGGCGCTGGCATAGATAAGTGATGGCCCTAAATGCAGACACAAGAATCACCTGAGATTGTAAACGGTACAACTTGCGAGGCAGAATGAAGGACTTATCGATTGCTAATCGCACGGCAGGCAGATATAATTACCGTAGCTCAGAGAAAAAAGCAGACGGTGGAGGTCTACCGCCTCTCCGATGGTATCAGAGAACAAATGCTCGCTGACTACAGGGGCTCTCTCTTTTCTCATAGAGTTGAAGAGTGTTTTTTTGAGGATCTCTGGTCGCATGCAGTCATAACTGCCTTTTTCGCTTCTTCGAGCAGGTTCGCGTGCCACATTTCAAGTTCCAGACGACTTTAGAATAGGCGGTAAGCTGGTGTATTGCGTCATACCAGTTACAACGGAAAATGAATCTGGCGGTTTTTTATTAACTACAATATGCACCTTGCTGATAGAAGGTTAATCAGTATTTCAGGATTACGTTGCCCTTTTGGATCTGGTATTTGGAAGATTTATGCAAATACAATTTATGCTCTTCTTGTCCACCTCGCGCCACGATCGCAAATGCGAAAAAGAGTGGTCGAATGTATATTAAGATTTTACCAAAATTGATATTTTTCTGCCACAGTTCCAGATTACACAACCGGGACCTATATTACACAAAAAAGTTTCTTTTCATATGCTTTAGACAGTAAAATATTGTTTTGAATGTACATGTGCACGATCAAATATGAATTGCGGTAAAACAACATGGGTCAAAATTTACTTACCGCGTTTTATGATAACCAAAAAACAGTAGGCATTGACAAGCACTAATTGTTATAGCTGAAGTTCTTCCTTGGTTCTGAAGAAGAACAACAGCGTGATTCCTCAAACTTGCCTTCGTGTAATTCTCATCAACAGAAGATTTAATCATCCGGTTCCTGTGTACATTGGTGTTCGCTCACAGGACAATGGACAAAAACAAAAAGGTTTGTTTCAGGCCTACTAAACAGCATAAAAATGTCTCTTCAATATCTGGTACCCTGCGATTTCGACAAAATACTACCATCGTTCCCTAACTGAACTGGAATAAGCATGCAGCCTGCCATACTTAAAGGTAATTTTAGGAGAAAAAAGTGGAACCAAATGCATGCCAATTCCCGTCAACCGTGTCTTTGCATAACATAGGTCAACAACTCTATATCAGTTAACTTTCTAGTAGTACTATCAGCATAGGAGCCTTCTAAAAGGTGATACTTACACAAAACATCCTGAGGATTTCCCGTTATTGAAGCAACAGGACTCTACGAATCTTCCCTAAGATATTGCATTAGCTACTTCTTCACAATAATGAATTTTGCTGAAGTTAATGACGTATTGAATGTGCATATAATGGTTGGTCTAATATAAGAAAGCACGTCAACAGTTGTGAGTTAGATTTGTTGACCTACATGAATGAATGATCATTCGACGAGCCTTTCTGGAAACCGATGCTTGCTTCGGGGGTCTGGAATGAATTCGGCCCGTCTGACCTGTCTACGAACTGCCTTTTGTAAATAAAACCTTATTCCTCGTAATCGGATACTTTGTAAGATTACGTTTAATCCCTTATGAGGTGAATGCCAGGCAAATTTCTTCAATGTGCCCGAGACAAATGCTATTATGTGGTCTGTCAGGCTAGATTAATTACAGTTGACATATGATTATGCGAGCCTTATAAACAGTGATCACCGTCGGCTACTTGATTAGTGAGCAATAGTTGTCCTTATCTGTTTGATGAACATTCTCCCTTGTCGAGACAGCTCTACATAGGACATTTCGTGCATCTGATTCTGTTCTGCTAATAGCATACTTTTGCCTACATTAATTGTCATTTCTGAGTTTCACAAAAAAATCAAAATTTTATATAAGGTTAGGCTTGCATTTCAACTAAGCAGCGGAAACGGCGTGGAACGAAGCAGCCAGCGAAACAGAAGTTAACGAGTGCGTGATTCCGGACGATTTACTGAATTGAAAATTTTCTTCTAGTCTTGGGGAAGACCCACTGGGTCAATGAATTATAACGAGTTCAGGCAGCCGAACAACAATCAGCAACTGCGAAAGGTCCTGAGCCAGAAATTTCAAAAAGAAGCTGAATGGAAAAGTTTAATAAGTGCTTTTTTGTTTTTGCAACGCAGTTCATTCGCAAGGAAAAAATGAAAAAGGACCTCCTGCGGTTTATGACAACCACCTACTTAAAATACTCAATTTTGGCAAATATGATTCTCCGATTATTCCCATTTTAGGTTTGGATAGAAAAAATAGAAGTGAAAAATGAAAAAAACTAAAACAGCAAACATACTGAAAAGGAGGAGACTAAGAGGTTTTTGAAACAATATGGGAGCTTTCCTCAAACGAACAAGTGCAACCTCCTCAATGTCATTCTTTGTTAAATATCTCCTCATCGGCGAAAGGTGAGGTTAATACGATAGCAATCCTTACTTCTTGTGCACTCAAATCCAGGGATAAACTTTTGAATTGCGGGTGCCGGCTTGCGAACAAGTTATGAACACGTCCCCTAGGTAAAAATACGTTTTGTGAAAATGGCTACCTAATTAATATGCATTTTTTCACATTCGTGTGTAATAACCACATAAAATCAAACATATCTTCTGAAAAATAATAACCATTTTTTTCTTTTACTCATGTTCTAATACATTATACCTTCGTTCACCTTTATATTTGACGATTGGGCATCTATCGGTTGTACAAAGTACTTTAGTTGTGCTCCAAAAATTTGCAATAAATAGGCAAGATGTTTTAACATGTTATAGTCTACGAAAGAAATTAGTAAATGGAGACATGCGATGCTTTGTCAGTGAGTGAACAATTAAGTCTTAACAAATTTTAGAATTGTAAAGTTTTTTTAAACTGAAACATGACCTTTCTTTGAGAATGATATTTGAACATGACGTGAGCGGCTATCAAATGGACAGAACAAACGAAACATTTTGGTGCGCTTTATATAACATCTACTTCAATTTATAAGACCTTCAAAAAAGAGAAATGATAAATTACCACTAATGTAACAAATGTAACAAAGTGTAGTTTATATAGGCGGCTTGAAAGTAGCTTGATCAAAAGGCGGTATCTTGACGTGACTGCAGAATAATTAATAAAAAAATCTTTTTAAGTGATTTTTTGAATCGAAACACAATGGAGAATTTCGATTGCCATGTGAGGGGACGCAAATTTACTACAACCCTGAGGTCAGGCGTCAGGAGAAGGGTGTCAATAATGTAAGTAATTACTCTTTCGTCGCTTTATTTTTATGTGGCAGGATGACAGTAGAAATACCTAGAGCAAAGTTTAGTTTTTATGTACACATTTTGACAGAAAATATCGACAAGAGCTTCACTTAAGCACGTGGTTCTTTAAATGACAGAATTCGCAAGTTTATACATGACACATATTCTTCCGTCACCGTGCCCAGCAGCATTAACTATTGCTTAAGATATAATATATAAGTCCAAATTTGTTCTTATTTTTATTAGGTAGGCAAGTGATGGTGAGGTATGCATAACGATGAGGACTTGTATGGCCGCTTAAACAGGATGCAGGAACATGAACGCACGTTGGTGTAAAACTGTTGGCCTGAGTATAAACTTTAGGAAAAGCAAATCTTTCCATATTTTATCCCAAACATGAGAGAGAGGGTGATACGCGTTATTTTGAAAATATAATTCCAAAATGTTCAGTAAAAACGTACTCCATTCTAAAACGATAAAATAAGGCAACAAAGCCCACAACATTGGGGGTACCAACAGTTATTCATAATCACAAATGACTGCAATTTTCGACATCATGGATAAATGTCCCAGTTAGAGTCGTCAAATACAGACCAAATCGGACTTCTTTCAAAACAGTGTAGCGTTGTCACCTTGTACCCTCACGACCTCATTGTATATTAAATAAAAAAAGAGGATACAAATCGGTTTCAAGTGGGCAAAGTAGGTCAACCGACGTGTATATAAGAATATGTACATATATTCGATTCGAGGAAGGGAAAAATGGTGGCTAAAATAGAAAAGTCTGCTGAAAACTGAATTGTAATCTAAGTGTTAACCTCAACCTCAAACCTAAACACCATATTTATCTCGAGCCCTAAGCTTAAATTTCAACATAATCATGGCCCTAATCCTAAAATCCAACTTAATCCTTAACTTAATCCTAATCCTTTGCTTAGTTCTAAACATAATATTCGGGAAAATTCACACATATTATAGAATGAAGTTAAGATAGGGGTTAAGGGCTAGTAATTTAATGCTACGGATATAGCTTGAAACTAAGGCTTTAGATTAGGGTTGAACAAGTGGTTCTGGTGAAAAGTTTGGGCAACGATTTTTGGTTTAGGGCTCAACAATAGTGTGTGGTAGCCATTTGTGGTTCATGGGACCCAGGATCAGGCACATGTGAATGTCATCCCTTGGAACCGGTGCCTGAACATCGATGATGGTAGGGTTTCACCTACTTTACTCCCGGGCGATATGTGCTTAGGGTCAAGATCTAGTCTTTGGTTCGGAGCATTTAGAGTCGGCTTTCATATATCAACTGCCTATCAGTCCCTAGCGATTACCTTTGGCTTCCATGTTTTAAGCTCTTTGATTCCCACTTTTCAACTTGCTTGCCCACTTTATTAGACTGTTTAGGTATTTAAACAACGTTCTGGGTTAAACTGCTGCTTTTAGCCTTAATTTTCCAGAGGTCTTGGTCTGCTGTCACCTTTTGGGAAACCTAGTATATCCCAGTTCAACACTTGTCCTGTATTATGGGAAATGTCAGTTTGGGTTTACTCGCTGGATGTACATAAATATTATAGCCTCCGCTAAACATTCATTTCAGTAGTTGAGAGCAAGTTTTTGCTTCTATTCGCAGCTGCTTTTCTGGGTTATGTTTGACTTAGCGAAGGCAGATTAAACTTCAGGATCGGGAGCAAATATTAACAAAGGTAAGAGAGGCTGAAATGGCCATATCTGGCAGTCATATTAAATCCCAGGCGTACACAACTCTTGTCTCCAGTCCGCCACCTGTTGGGTGAACTTCGATCCTCTAAGTTATTGAACCACGGGTTTGGTATCTTGCTGGTTGCCATCAGGCATATTTACCTTGTTGGATTGGCACTCACCGATTGAGGTTTATGCTCGACCGTTGCCGTTATTACAACCTCCACTGGACCAGACGACTGAACTTAGCGAGCAACTTTGGTCAACCCTTTTTTGTTACAAGTCAACGTTTCGGCTACCGCTGAGAAAGAGTCTTCGGATGCCATGAGTTGGTATCGTGATATATCCTTATTTCACGTCTTTTTTCCGTTTACTTTTCGCCGCAGTTTGGAGTGTTTTAGTGACCTCTAGTTAGTTACTACAAGTTTGCCTTTCACTTCTTCTAATACGTTTTGAACGTTTTTATGTCCGCTCTGGCCACTACAGGACGAAAGTTAATCATCTGGACAGGCCAAAGAAATTTTAACCCTGTAGCTTACGAAAAATTAGATCGAAGAACCTGAGATAGTAGTGATCCAACTGCTACGAATTAGTAAATTAGAAGAAAGTCGTTTCAAATAAAAGCACGTTCTTGTTCAAAGTCTTATTTAAAAGTTGGTAACAATTGTATACTCATATCTTAGGTACTTGGAAAGACTGTTTCATATGCTACATTGATGAACCCCAACGTGATTTGCCGCAGAGCAGAGCTGGATTCAAAGGTCTGCAGTCAAAGGGCTATTTCACTAAGCCAGCAGTTTGGAAGGTTGAATGTGCGAATGCCAGTTACGACCTGTCTCTGTCCCTCAGTCATTATGTTTTGATTAAAGCTCACAAGAGATGTGGGTGATAACCTTTTTCTTGAATTCAACAGAAGAGCACCTGTCGATGGTGATGTGGGGGAGGTTTCTCATACACAGACTGCCAGTACTTATTTTTTTACTAGATAATGCGAATGTATTCCCTCAATCAAAAGAACAATCCCAAAAAATGAAGCTCTCCTAATCAATCTGAAGAGGCTGACGTGCGGGAGTCAGTCTTGCAGCATTTTGGCACATCTGCCTGTCTCCTACCGTGGAGTTATTTGTTTTGTCCATCTTTTGATGCCTCTTAGGCTGAACCTGAGGGCTGGTCACAAAACTTGAACGAAAATTCATTGTTCCCAGAGGTCACTGCTTCGACGCCAACCGGCAGTATTCCCAGGACACATACTTTTACTAACGACTCTCGAGTCGCCGTTCTGATGTTGGCTTTCAATGGTCGTCGAGAGGCGTCCGTCGCCTGTCTTATTTTGCTAGATGCTTTTTTTATCGTGTGTCTCGAGGATGCCGGCTCTCGTAAACATCAACTTGTTTTCAAATTGGTAAGGAGTGCCTTTTTTAAAGTGTTTGATATTTTAACAGGATAAGTAAATTGGCCAATGCGTGTTCTGTGCAGGTTTGAAACAGTTATCAGATTAAAATTCTGGTGCTTCAAGAGTAATTGTAGCAATATTGGTACGAAGAACCTAATACAAGTTTAGCAAATGGATTTTTACGAAGACTGGCGTCAAAATAACTCATTAGGTTAAAACGCGTATAAAAGTCCCTAGAAAACACAGTTTTCTTTGGAGCAAAACGATAAAAAGGTTCAATGTAAGAACGAGCTCATGGTCAGAGGAGTTGTTTCGGTCTCTGATTAGAGTTTTAAAAAGCTTGCCACAAATGAGTCTTATATCCTGGTTAAAGCCCACGCATGCCGTGGTTTATCTATACAGTCTGTTTATAGGAAGATTCTGAATTGGTTTACCAAAAATATTAACAAAAGTCTGCTTTTGTGGGGCCAATGAACCAGACATAGCATTCTATGGATGATAGAGGGTTTAAATTATATGAGGCTTTGTTTAGGTTACACGTTCTACATTAGAGAATAAATCATTGTTTCGAACCGTTCTTGACCAGTTAGGTGCATTTTTTAAATAAAATAACTTTAACTAGGCATGCAGTTAAACCAAATTATTCGATAGACGAAGTACTTTGGGAAATGGTGGTTTGTTGGGTGAATTTTCGACAATGGCCCACCAGGTTGTTGTCAGACGGCTGGGGATTGTACGAAACAGTTAATCTAAAATGATGGCTAACGGAAGCTTACAAAAAAGGTTAGGTAATAGTTCATACTCCTCAACTGCATGTGATTATGCGGTCAGTGGGGACGAACGTAGTTTTCACCAGCATGTAATAATGCAGTCAATCGGGAACTAATAGTCGACTGCATTGAATTGTGCAGTCAGTGGTGGCGGATTTATCCTTTTTTAGTCCTAGTAGGCTGCCGTCTCTTCTATGCTTCCCTGAGGTCCGTGTATATCACGTCCAATAAACCACCGTTTCCCAAAATACTTCTTCGAGCAAATTATACTTCTTAGAATGCCGATTTTTTCGTTCAAACCTAATTATATCGAAGTGTTTCACATTAAAGCAGCACAAAGCTGTTACCTTTTGATTATCACAAGTTTTTTGGATGTTCAAGTTTTATTTTGAATGATAGTGAACTATGAAGCCCCATTGGAGGCCGCGAGTTAAAGAGGATTCGGGTTCTGGCTTAACTGCGTGGTGTAACGTACTTGTTAAATCAGCCTACTGCGTCAGAGTTGGCGTATTCCATACGTTGCTTTGGGCTGGACGGGGAAATAGATAGACATGTGATCAAATTCATGACTCCCAATGGGATATGATAGTTCCGTCGGTCAGAACATTAACTGCACTGAGACATCTCCTTGATGATGCAGGTGTTAATTCCAGGCTGCTGCCTGCTTCACAACTGGGTCGGAATGAATTATTCAAGTTTGTCCAACCCTCCCTATTAGCATCTAGTTATTACAATTTTAAACTCGTGATTTACATCAAATAATGATAACCATTTCTGTATTTTTTGGCATAAGCTGCGACCCAAGCCTAGATCCAGACCAAAAACTGGGGAATTTGGTAACCATCAAGCAAACGGCTCAATCTCGAAGGCAAAATCTCCAAAATTATGTAGTCGGGGATTGATGGTTATAAGACGGGCACAGATGAGGCAGTACGGGGGCGCAGAAAAGAAATTAAAAGAAGTACATAGAACAAAAATCAGGAAAAAGTAGATCAAATTATTATAAAATGCTAATATATAGCAACGCCAAAACGTGTGATAATTGAAAGATAAATAAAAACCTAAAAACTAAAATATTCTGATCAATGATTAACTCAAATTACAAAAATCAAGCTGAACTTACATTTTTTAAACTGTCTGTCATGCATTGCAGAATTCTATGGGCTTGGTTTCCGTAGTGAACCCTATATTGTTCTTTTACCGGGATTTAAAAAGATGTTCAGTTGGCCATACAGCGAAATACAGAACTAGCCGGGCCATAAAGTCAAAGTCTTTCTTCTACGACAGAAAATATGCTGAGTGAAACAGGAGTGTCGTTCTCAAATTGGTAGATATGATAGCCCTGAAAAAGTAAGATGTTTGATCAGAAACATCCACATCCAACACACCCTTCTATTGAGGTGCTTCAAACTGCAAATGGAAATGCTCAAAGCACAGCATACCAAAAAGGTTGAAAGGGTAAATTCCTTTGTTCTGACAAGATAAACTCGTACATTGCGCAACCTGGAGACAGCCTGCATACAGCGGGTGAACCCCAACCTATGCACACATTTTGAGCACGTGGCTAACCTTAGTTTACCGAGGTAACATCCGGCTTCTGGATTTCTGTTTTCCCACCGTTATTTTTTGTTTTAAATGTTCATCCCCTTATTTTCTGCCCAAAGGGAGTTTAACATTGGTAGCTCTATTGATAAGCCTATCATATACTGGCTGTTTTTGCATCGATTATTTCTGTACGAATGCAAATTACTGTATTTTCTCATTCGTGCTTAATGCTATGTACCAGCAGATAACAGCTGACGAACGGTCGCGAAATATTTCGACTCCAATAAATTCTGAAACATTTGCATGCTTTTTGTGTTCAGATTTTAGAGTCAGCGCGATACTCCTTAACGCAGAACCATTGACAGTTAACAGCGCCACTAAAGCGCATTAAGATTTTAATTAAAGTTATTATTTTTTGTGACAGGTGGTTAGTCCTATTCGTAAAATCAGAAAATCGGCCGTAGGACGATGGAACTGGCAAAAGAGCGTTCTTTATTGAGAAGCTGGCTAAAGTTCAAGGTTTATCAAATTTTGATGCTTGTGGTTCAATGCTAAACTGGATCCAGGTTTATGCTTCACATTTCTCAAGCATGAAGTTAGAATCATGTTGGTTTGCAAAATGCAGTAGGTGACATAAATCACGAAGTATTTTTAGATTCAAAAATACTCTCCAACAAATCAGTAACAGGTTCAAATACACCGAGCAACTAATAAAATGAGTGATGTGAAGTTCAACCTGAAAGGGGCATCAAAGATTATCTGAATCACCCTTACCAGTAGCGAAAAGGTTTTTTAAAAAAAGCTCGCCTCAAATAAACTGGCAGAAGCGTGTACTGCAGTTGCAAGTCGACGCCGGGGTTGATAAAATAATGGAACACTCGAACACTCTTTCAAATAATTCCCGCGGTAAATCTCCTGAGGTAATAATGTAAGTCTGCAGCATAGCGGCCCATTAAGTGCCCGACATTGTGGAAAGCTGGTTTTCAAAATCATCTGCAATCATTCTGTGGAAAGCTTTTATTTTCCTTTTGTGCTGGAAATTAAGAGGTACTGTGCCGAGAAAACCTTGTTCAAAATACTAACTGGAGACTTCTCGTGGGTTAAAGCCTTTACAGGGTTACATATTGAAAGGCTGGCCACCGGCCAACAGATGAAATATTGCCAAAAAATACCACCATGACCAAAAGGATTTTTTTCATAAAATCAATGGCCAACGGTGAGTTCCGCTAGGTAATAGCGTGTATGTAACATTTGAGAAGGTAATTTTCGCTTGTCAGTCTCCTTAATCGATTTATACTGAACTGTAGGGTGTGTTGCCGAAAACCTTTAGAACAAGGTAACTGCTGAGGAAACCTTAACGAAGTACAAAGCTTATGACGTTGGGCTTTCTGCAGGGTCCAATTGTTTACTTGCTCAATCTTAAAAATCCATCGCCCAATAAAAGTTACGTGAGGCATGGAGGCCTACGCTGCTCAAAAAAAGTTTTTCTGTGATAAGCTTTATTTCTAAACTTAACTTTGTTGCAGTACTTCGCTGATAGCTGCTTATGACTTTATTTTTGTTCGTCGTTGGCTCAGTGAAGCATTCACAGCATGCTATTCGCCTATGCACTTACTAGAGATGCTACCTTGAGTTCCTTCACCGGGAGTGTCCATTCTGTAAAAATATACATATACAACAGAGGCAATGGAATCTTTTTAAAATGGTTAACAATGCGTCAATTCATTTTTAAACTAACACGTAGACAGCAACTAAACCGCACAAAAAGTATCTTAGCCTACAGGTAAAACTAAAAGTAGTCAGCTAACGCTTAGCTATTCCTCCGTTAGCTATGACTCATTTTCGTATGTTGGACATTTATGTGTGTGAAAATGTGAAGAAAATATTACCTGCTAGCATAGACGGAAGAATGATAAATATCAAGTCAAGTTTAAAGTCGGTAAATATTTGTAGTTGAAAGACATGCACACACTCGGAGACAGGCTTAGAATACTGTCAAAAGACCAGGTGAAGTCGGCTTCAACCAAAATACGAAATAATTATGTTGATGAAATAACTCGGAAACATGTTTAATGCGAGAACATGGAATGTTTCCTGAACAAATTAGTTCCTTACATGTGCAGCGTCAGTATGGTTTAACCCAAACGGTATAATGTCGGCCTCTATGTCCTCCATCGAGAATGCTCCTATCTGGGTTAATTGTTGTCGGTATGTTTGGAGCGAGTATGAGAGTTCCGGAAAGCAGTTCAGAAGTAGAAGATGCGATCACTGGAACAATTATTTTATTTGCCTAACGTTTCGGATTCTGTCGAGAACCCTAATTCATCGAATAGTCTGAGAACCTTATCTGTGCGCGTCCCATACTAGCTTCTGGTTACATATCACGTAGGAATCTCGACAGAATCCAAAACTTCAGGCAAATTAAATCCTTTCTTCAGCGATCAAATCTTCTACTTCTGAACATATATGGTTCTTTCACATAAACAGTAAAGTTGCGTATTCCATCTGTTGACACCGCTACCAAAACAGCAGTGGAAGATGGCCCACACGTACATTCGACGGAACACTATTACAGAGTATCTTGGCTGTTTCAAAAGTATTTTCTGCTGCGGAGGTTCTTTCAGACATTGTTAAAAATCTAAGTGCAAGATAGAGCCTCATCAGCTGTCTAAAATATACAAATGATTTGACAGAAAATATTCTTTGGAAAACGGGAAGGAGTTTTTATTGTAAATTTTTAGAGGCTAGCACATTAGGTGCTAGTCGAACTTGAGGGAAATGTATGAAGAACAGCGTGCATTTTTAAACGAGCTGCAAAATTAATAATGTTTCATCGTCCTTGGTCAATAGTAGGCTTTGGTGATTGGCGCTATTTCCAGGTTTTTGTGAGATTTATGTCCATTGAAGCATAATCAGCGTTGCTATTGGTGCATGATTGTTTAGAATTAATGGTCTCTAAAATTTAAACGCTAGTCTACACTAGTTAATTGTTCATATCAGTACTTAAACAGTGCCCAGAAACATCGGAGTCTGCTGACGAAATCCCACATGGAGAAATTAAAACAGCTCCGGTAGAATGAGGAGATCCTCAAAACGAGGCCAGATGAGGAAACAGGCATTGTTCGAATGGACAGAGCAGACTACATTGCGAAAATGCAATCCATTCTGTCAGACGAACAAAAGTTTAGCAAGACAGAAAAAGACAAAGATCGCACGGATGAGGTTGAAACCCAGCTGACTTATTCTCTGAAAAGACTTCAAAAGGATGGCGCCATAGGCCAATATGACTGAGAGCGTCTCCGTCCCGTTGGCACGCACATACGTCGACTATACGTGCTGCCTAAGATTCACGAAACTGGCGTGCCCGTTCGTCCCATCCTAGATATGCAAAACTTGCCATACCATGCGACAGCAAAATGCCTAGCAGACCAGCTGAAACCCATACAGAGTCAAATACCACCTCACAGCCTCCGAGACACCTTTGAATTCGTGGATGGCGTGAAAGACCTTGACCTGAACGGGATGATGATGTTCTAACTATATGTCTCGTCCCTATTCACGAACTTGCCGGTCACAGAAACAGTAGACTACATCTGTAGATCCATTACCTTGAATCAGCAGGACATTGGAATGCCGGTAACTGCACTGAAGGAATTTTTGCTAAAATGTACCTTGAATGTACAGTTCCTATTTGACAAAAACCTGTACAGTCAATTTGACAGATTAGCTATGGGCTCACTCCTGGGTCCACTTCTAGCAAATATATTCATGGGGAAACTAGAAGCTACGACACTAGGCGACCATATGAATAATCTAACGTACTATAAATGGTACGTAGACGAAATATTCGCAGTTGCATCGGATCAAATTAACCTATCAACGCTAATGCACGCAGTAAATTGGGCGCACCCGTCGATCAAATTTACCCTAGAAGAAGAGCAGACCGGATCGCTTCCTTTCCTTGATGTACTATTGAGTAAAAAGGCTGATGGGAGCATTCAACGTAGGGTATATCGCAAGGAGACGGGGTCCGGGCAATATATCAATTTTGCTAGTTTCGTACCATTGAACTTCAAGCGTAATCTAGTGCGATGTTTGACGCAAAGGGTGAAGAGGATTTGCTCGATTGATAGCATTGAAGAGAAACTTAAGATTGTTGAAGGCGTGTCTCGACAAAATGAGTATCCTTGTCGATTTATCGCTAAAACATGGCTGAAAGGCCGACAAAGCCCTCAGTATTAACAGTGGAGAAGAAACGAATCTTCATCAGAGTCTCATTTCAAGGGGACGGACCAAGCGAACTACTAAGGAGGCACCTGAGTCAAGCCGTAGCAACTACCTTCCCAGCAGCCAACGCCCATGAATTGTTCTCGACTACTCCCATCTTATACGGAGAGATCAAGGATAAACTGCCAGCCCAGACCACCTCAATGTGCATATGTTCATTTACCTGTTCCTGTGGGGCAGGATATATTGGTCACACGAGCCGACGCTTGTCCAAAAGAGTAAGGGAACACATACCAGCATGGTTAGGGAAGGGTCAACTTAAAGGTGTAAAAAGTTCAATTCTAGCACACCTGGTACAATCAGACCATCGCGTGGATGCCAAAGAGGCCTTCAAGCTACTCTAAATTCCTCGGACAGCGTCTGTTGGCGACGGCAGAGGCGGCCGCTATCAGGCTACGCAGACCACTGCTATGCGCCCAAAATAATTTTGTCGCGGCACCACAGTGGTCATGGGAAAAACTAGGTGACACGACCGGCCACCGCGGACCACAGACCTCGGAAACGGCCCCCCGTAGCTTCGACCAAGTCCCAAATCCAACCACGCAAACCTTATCAGCGGTCTTGGACGCCGGGCCGTCCACAGATTGACATTCTGACCTCACCTCTCCCCCCCCCCCCCACCCCCTTTCTGCCCCTCTTCCTACCGACCGTGATAACAATAAAACTTCATCTGTCCACCAACCACCATAGTTTACTTATTTCATTACCATATAAATGTTATTAATTCTAACGAAAAATGCACCAATAGACTCGTTGGTTTGGATTCTGTGCACATAAATCTCAAAAACTCCTGGCAATTCGCCAACCAGCATAGCTTACTTTTAACGAATTATGACAAATCATTATGGAGTTTTCAACACGTTTAAAAATACACAGTTTTATTCACACATTTTCCTCAAGTCCGACAACGACCTAGCGTGTCAGCCTCGAAGATTCGCAATTACGTTCGTTGCTATTTCCCAAAAAAATCTTTTCTGTCGAATTTTATTTCGTTGGATGCCTATTTTTAAATTCATATACCTATGAGTTGCAGCTGATGAAACCGGCGCTGCATGCGCGAGATGACTGCATACAAGCTCCGCATCCGACGTGGCCCGCAGTCCCTAAGCTACATGCAATGATCCGCGCTCTGTTTGTCCCCTCCCCCTGTCCATCCCGTCCCCTCTTCTAGACTGGCTCTACCAAGCCCTGCTCACACAACTACCCTTCTCTCATCGACCACTGCCCCCGATACACACGACTCGCTCGAAAGAAAAGACGAACATTCCGAAGAAGAAGAAGATGCGATCACTGGAACAGGGACTTTATTTTCCTGACGTTTCGGATTCCGTTGGGAATCCTTAGTCATAGGTAATCGTAAACAGGTCTGAGACATGCGCAGATAAGGGGTGATACATGCACAGATTGCTTGGTTTTCGTATACGCCTTTTATTTCTGACGACGGACTCTAGAAAGAGCCCGAAAGCTCAGACAAGCAAGTGTATGATTCCGGTGATCACAAAGCCTTCTATTTCTCTATCTACCCACGTGTCTGGGATGCAAACATTTGACTCAATTTGTGAGAATTTTGAATGCGAAGCGTTTCGCATAGCTCGCACCTTGGAGATATTCGCTACACGAGAGACAGAAACATATGAGCAGCTAGGTCTTTTGCACCAATGCATGAAGGACGGACTGACGCGCCGCTGCCTGAGGTACAAGTCTCCCGTTAACAGGGCTGTGGGCAGAAAACTAGCGAAGAGATTTACCAAGAAGATGATGAGAGCCCTGATCGATGACTACCACCGGCGTCTACTCAAATACAAAGCTATTCCGAAGAAGAAGTAGCGATCACTGGAACAAGAATTCTATTGTCCTGACGATTCGGATTCCGTCGGAAAACTTAGTCATAGGTAATCGTGAACAAGTCTGAGACATGCGCAGATAAGGAGTGATACATGGACAGATCGCACGGTATTTATAGTTCACAGCGGTCACCCGCATGCGTACTATAATTGTCAGTTCCTGTAACTACCGCTTAAGGTCTTAATTGGTGCGGTGATTGCTAATTAATTGCCACAGTGTTCTTGTCCGCGTCAGGTGCGGGTTTGATACTTGCAAGATTAGGCATTAGGCATATTGTTGTTCATTATTATTTCTAAGTTTCCCTCAATGCATTCACACTGGTATTCGAGTAATGATTAAAATTATACAAATTTATGAAAGTTGCATGGTCTTTGCGACAACTGTACGTGCAATTTTGATAAATTCTCTTCCGGCCAATAATTTATATGGGAGGGAGTAAAATATAAACCAGTGGTCAATAATGTTCGTCCTTAGAGGCGAATATACGAGTTCCAGGCAGCAGTTCCGAAGAAGACGATGCGATCACTGGAACAAGGACTTTATTTTCTTGACGTTTTGAATTCCGTCGGAAACCTTAGTCATAGGTAATCATGAACAAGTACTTAAATGAACTATATGAATAACATAGTGCTTGTAACGAAAAATAAAATTCTCGCGATAATCCGGTGGTTCTCGAGACGATAAAAAGAGCTATTAATTAGAGCAATAAATTAAGATATTGTGTTAAGTTGAAAACTCAAAGCCACAACTTTTTTTATCTAGAAATAACTTTTCTTCAGTAAATATTCTGTAAATTTTGCTGTTACTCGATAAGTATTAATTGAATGTCGACCTCAAGCCACCCATGTCGTTGAAAAAATGTGGCACCATTTTCTTTGTTTTCACAGTATTCATTGAGAAATTTATAAATTGCACATCTGTTCGACTTTTAAACCAAAACCTTTAAATAAGATATGCATAAAGAGCATTTACAGAAAGAGAGTCTTTCAGATATACGTTTAAATGAACATGGCAACGTTTCTGATATATGCCTTAAAACAGCAAACCAGATTTTCGAGAGTTAATAATGTCCGCATTGGGGTTGTGAAACTATTATTCCTAAGATTAATAAAAAAACTTTCCATAAAAGGTTTCCTCTTAAAAAGTGCTTTGGTTAGATTCTCGGCTGACGAACTTCTGCATATATTAACTTTTCCAACGTAATGTCACAATGAAATTTGAGAATTTTAAGAATTGCTTTAAGTTCTCTATAGATAATCAATTCAATTTGACTGGAGCTTAAAGAACTTTCTTTCCTTTTAATAACGGATTATTTTTTGGAAAAATGAATGAATTGCATTTTCTGATATAATCTTGCTAATTCAAAAAACTGGCCATAAACACTGCCATTTTTGAGATACTTATTTTTATTCTGTGTTCATTTTCTAAAGTACGCAAAAGAGGAACGTAAACTACACAAAAAACTAAAATTCTACAAGACTTACATTCAACAGGGCCTTCTTTGTCTTAAATTTGAGTTTGCGCAAGGATATTTGCACTTTATTTGTGCATTTAGACAAACACTTCTCTGCTTCTGCATTTTGTGCAAAAAAACTTCGCAGGATAGCTAAACTTTATTTTTAAAATACAAATCTCCAATGTTACTGAAAATAAATGTGATTCCTTTAACTTGTTTTCCCTTCAACTTAAACAATTTTCGACAAACTTTTCCTGTTCTGGAAGGGACATCTTCTATACCTCTTTTACTGATTTTGGAGTTCCTTCATGGTATAATCAACATAAATGTGCAGTTTCGTTCTCTCTTTCGTAAAAGCATAAGAAATCCCTTCGATTTGAGCCTGCTCCCGATTCCCCAAAAAGTATTGACCAATTCTTTTTATAAATCTAACTAAAATGACGATTTAACTTGTAAAAAAGCTTTCACAGGGTTCAATAAACTGAATGAATCAAAATATTGTTAATGACTGTACGCCGAAGTACCCAGTCAAATTTCATCATGAAAGTTGCATGTCTTTGGCGACTACTGCACGCTCGCCAAACTAGTCTCCTGCATATACCGAAGATTTTGCCTTTTACAGAATAATTGCTCGTATTATTTGTAAATTTTTTTCAGTTTATTTGAAGTTAATTTTGGAATTCGCTATAAATTAGTATTTTCAGGTACCATAGGCATAGACCTAAATCTGTTGTGGATGTTTGAGCCAAAGTCCTTCACACACCGCGGAATTACCACGTAATGTACGCAAGCTGACCATAGGCAGACAGTAGTATAACGTCCTTTTGCTATCTACCATACTGGTGACACTGTTACTACTTAAAAGCCCGGACACGCGTTTCGGCCGTATTCTACCGCTTCTGTACACAGCTGCGAAGGGTCCGGCTCCTCAGTGGATCCCCAGCTTTCCCTGTTTGCTTTCAAGTTGATATACCGGCTTTTAAACTTCCGCTTTTCAATTTCCTTAGCAAATGTCTTACCTTAGAAAATTAAGCGTAAGCAAGGAAAGCCTGGACAAAGTGGCCTACAATAAGTAAAGGGCTAATGAAAAGATAGACATTGGGTTTCTAGCTACTCCCTTAATAATAATATTTGAAGAGTGCCGAAGGCGCAATACGGGTGGCATTCCCGACTCTAGGCGAGGACTACAAGTATGGTGACCGATCTTGGTCAGCTATCCCATGAAGGCAGAGTGCCTAAACTTCACCTGTTTCCCTTCAGATATAAGCAAACAGATGGTGACCACATTCAGAGCTTCTGCGTTGGAAGAGGCCGCAAGTGATAAATTATGCTTTTTGATTTAGACGGACTTTCTGCGTTGTCAACCCGTTAAACAACGCAGGAATTTGATCCATTTTGACATCCGACGCACCGCCTTCTGGCAAAGAGTGGTTGGAGCGATATTAACTTGATTTCCACCGGGCAGTTATGAAAGTCACTCATAGCGATGTGCCACAGATCTAGCCAGCAGCCGTAAAGCGACAAATGATATAGGCTGAAACAAATTGCAAACAAAAGCTGAAAATGCGATCTCTGGAGCAATAATTTTATTTTATTGACAACAACAAAAACACTACATCTCTCCATCAACCACCATAGTCTATTTATTTAATTACCATATACGTGGAAGGACCTTACCGAAGTTGGTTGAAAACAAAGGCATTTTCTTATATTTGCGAAAATTTTCATTGAAAATTGCTCAATTACTATATAAATGTAAAGGCCTGATGAGAATTTATCGAAAACAAGCGTATGTTCGCTAATTCATCTTCTGAAATTTTCAATAGTAATGTTTTGCAATTTTCGGATTCTGTCCAGAATCCTTTGTCACAAGTAACCGTAAAATGGTTTGATACATGAGCAGATTGGCTTGAGTAATGCACAGAGAACGCATTATTTGAAGCGGCCATGCGCATGAATACCATAATTATTAGCTGCTGCAACAACCTTTTGAGGTCGTAATTGGTGCGGCACTATCTTGACACTTCGCGTTGGACGCATTAATTTTCGTGATTTCCTCTTACGTGTTGGATGCGGGCTTGGTAATTGCGCGAAAATTATGCTCGTTGTCGGCCGTTGTTGATGCTGGGCCCGGCATTTCCATGTGACTGATCCTCCTGCTTAGGCAATGTCTCAGTAAACAGTATGGAAACGGGAGATCGCTGCTCTTGTTGATCGACCGTGGGCCTGAAAACCATGACTCGAGCAGTCTGCGTCTCAACAAAGACAAGGGAGGCTAGAATGTCCATTTCTAAATTGTAAAGCATAATCAACCAACCATACCTTACCCCATCTTTGATTCGGCCTATAATAATACCCACAGCGTGAAGAATAATGGGGTTTAGGAGTGCGTCATTAGGTGTGGCGGGACTACCGAGTCCCGTAACCGATCCATGAATGCGCCTTCATCATTCTTAATATGCCCGATCACAACCTATGCGAGAAGCAGAACATGGCTGGACTTCTAGTTCAACCCTCCGACGTTGTTTCATTCTGGGCTACACGTTGCTGACTTATGACAACAAATAAACCAGAAATGTGAAGCATCTTTTCCCAGATGCAAGTTTGAAGATTGCATATACAGTAGAATTTAATGAAACCATCAATTTCGCGAGTGCTCATCAGCTGCGTCCTCTCGCTGTATAAAGTGTGTAACGAATGACAGAATACAACGGTTGAATTCATACAGAAGAGGTCATAGAAACAGGTTAGGAAGGTCAATGAGTAAATTGGGCTAATTAGTCCTGATTAGTAACGTAAGTCAAGCATTGTGATAATGAGATAGAGGATAAAACGTTAAAGCCGAAATGCGGGCAGTAGAAAGTGGGAATCAGGAAGCCGGATGATACCAGGGCATAGCAAGGATCGCAACATGCTCCAGCTGTTAACACAGGTCGGGTTTGGACTTTCATATAGAGGCTGCCTCCAGGAAGCGCTATGCACGAGTTGTTCTTGTCCGAAAAAGTACTCGGAAGGATGTTTTGGGGTCTACAGAATGGCCCGTATCCAATAGATGGGAAAAGATGCTTCAAATTTCTGAAACAGCACCTCCCTATGGAAACCAGAAGTTCATCAATACGTTTATGGAAGAACGTCCACCAAAATTGGAAGTACCGACGGCTGAGAAGAAAACCTTATTTCTTACAATGTCATTTCAAGGTGATCCAGCAAGCGAACTTATACAGCTTCGCCTGAACGCTGCAATAGCACGTACATATCCAACAGCTAAGTAAAGATTATTATTTTCAAGCACCTCATTTCCTCGCCTTGAAGACAAGGATAAACTCCCGTTCCAGACCTCATCAATGTGCATCTACAACTTTACATGCTCCTGTGGGGCAAGTTAAATTGGTCGAACAACTAGGCGGCTCTCCAAACGCATGCGCGAACATTTTCCTGCCTGGCTAAACAAAGGCGAGGTCAAGTCAATATCTAGTGCGATTTTGGCTCACTTTTTCAACAGCGGTCACCGAGTAGACGTTAACCAAGCATTTTGTGTCTTGTTTAAAGTACCAGCGAAGCACTCCAAGTTCCTGCGTCAACGGATACTTGCGACGGCAGAAGCTGTGGCCATACGACTCACAAACCCGATCTTATGTGCACAGAAGGCCTTCGTCATGGCCCTACGGCTCCCGTGGCCGAGAGCAAGCTCAAACTCAACTTGCGTCAGCACACCTTCTAGCATGCCGGTCGATGATGAGCAGACAGTGACAACTGGTGTCAAGACGCCGCGACCATTTGACAGGAACTAATTATGAGACACTCTGCCCCCTCCCCCCTGTTCCCCCTTTGATCTCTTAACAGCTCCCCCTTCCCCCTCAAATACCGTTGATTGGTTGCTTAAACGTTTGCTTACTCTACCCCATTTATATTATTGTACACGCCTGATGACTAATTAACATAAAACGTTCGTTCGCCTATCTTGACTTCTTGAATGCTTGAATGGTTATCATCGCTGAATCCAGAAATGGCCATGCCTGTCTCTGTAAGCTTTTCTGACAATGTATTTCCATCTTTACTTTGCGCTAGCCTTTGGGTGGCTGCTTGCAGGACCCGGAAGAGAGCCCTAAGGCATAACGGCGCATTAGTAAGAACATCACACTACTGATTAACAAGATCGCCACCCCTGGGGATATGTAAGGCTGGCTTGTGACGGCTAATAAGCCAAACATGGCCATTCGTTTCTCTATTATCGTTGTTGACCATGTTTTTCCATCTTTGCAATAGAGAATTTGTTTTTGCTTCGCTAGTGGTCTTAGACTTATTCAAAACATTTAAATGAAGAATAGATTTCTATTTTCGGAATAAACTGCACTCATACTCAAAATGACCATGAGTACGAGAGTCACCGTTAATCATGAAACATTTCGAGATATGCGAAAGACTAATACTCTTTTGCTAATCGGAATTGACTCCAGTTGTGGCACTGATCATTGTGTAGTGTATTCTAAAATCATTTCAGTCAGGATAGGAAGCCGGCTTTTTAACGAGCCTTTTTCTGACCACTAGCGAAACTTATATATTGTAACAACTGGCTACTTAAGTATTATGTAGGTATATCATTGATTTAGACTGCTATTATAAATTCAAATATATTTTATGGAAAACTTGCACGAAAAAATTATTTCTTGTAGACGATTGATAGCAAATAACGCCTTCTTTAAATTTTATACCTGAAGGAAGGGTAGCTTTTGGTTTTAAATCAGTTGATAATTATGAGCTTTCTTACGATTTTTAGGTCTTCATCCATAATAAATCGTATCCGTTAATTTATTAGTGCTGCCTATGCTGCATAAAATAAATTCCAAATCTATTTTAGTATTTGATGACTACTAGCTGACGTCTTCCTCAAACTGTAGGCAAAAATTACATTTCTTTAAACAGGGTGCACTTAGTGCGCAGTTTTTAAACCTTGAATTCAGAATACAGTACACGATAATCAGTGTCAACCGGAGTCAATTCCGATTAGCGAAAGAGTATTAGTCTCTCACATCTGTCGAAATATTGAATGATTAATGGTGTCTACTGTAGATGCGAAGTTTCGCATAGAAGCAGTTCACCTCTGGTTCATATATTCTGCTGACTGTACACTTGCAAAAATAACTGCTATTAAAATTGAGTCTATTGCATTTATCCGAAATAACGAAGGATCTCGTGGATGAACATCTTATTCCCTAGATAGATGAACTGACATCGACTTAACTTCTAGATTGTTTATCATTTCTTTCCGTCAACCGCTACAGCCTAATGATGAGTAATTTGATTGTTTAACGGCAACACGCAGCCTGCTGAGGCCATCCTAACTTCACCACTAGGTCACATGAAAAGCCCAGTGTTTAAGTACACACGTCTTCCGATATAAGAAGCATGACTGTTTTGCAAAGGATGAATGCTTTGGCACGATAAATCATTCGTCAAGCACAAAAATAGACGATTATAATGGCAATCAGTTTTGATGCCGGAAGTTGATCAGAGTACAAACACGTGATTTATTTACGCGGGAATTATTCAAAATAGAGGGGCAGAGGATGTTTCAGTTTTAAAGAGAAGCATCTTTTGTCAACATGTGTTAGCAGAACATAAGAGGGCTGAATTTGGGGCAAAAGTAAGGATAGCCTCAAAGGAATTTTGTTAATTTAAATAAGATCTAATCAAGAAAACCATAAAAATAAACAAAAGGTGACCCTACTCATGCAAATCTGGCACCGAAATTGGTATTGACAGTTAGGCATATATTTGGTCTCGCTACTTTAATAAAATGAGTGAATTTAACCCAACCAAGCCTTTGAGAATGTTTGGTTCACTTTATTTAAGGCACAATCATAGGTTATCGGATACCGGAGGACTTCTGTATGCTCTCAAGTATCACACATGGTAAGATTTACCAACCGAGCCTTCTGTAACATAGGGAATCCACCAATTCTGATACAGTAAGTTAACTGCCCAAACTAGATTGCCTAAGCAATAAACTAAGCATCCACCAGATAACTACTAAGCACGGTTATTAAGTAGGAGGACCCAGCGGTTTGGAGGGTTTACTTGATTCTATTGCCTAATTCTCGGCGGACTTAGTGAGATTGGAACCAACCCCGATAAAGAGAACGGCTTCGGTACAGCCAATGCTCTAGCTTTCTAAGTTATGAGGTCTCCAACGGGAGCTGCTCGGGTCGTCTAATGCTTTAATGTGGGTTCAAAGGGATTTTTCAAATCTGATACCTCCCCCCTCGCCTACTAAACTGCTTATATTTTTTCATGGACATGGACATCGAAAATAATCTTTCAAATCTAAAATAAGTTTCTGTTGATGCATAATGTAGAAGTGGAACAGACAGTAGCTAAGGTGCTTTTGCAAAGTCATTATGACTATTTGGCCCCTATTTTTTACATTTTCAACCTTAGAGCTGGGCTTAGGAGTAACAAAGTATGATGAAATGTCTCCAATATACATAAAAAGTGCGGTCTTTCATTTCGAGCATTTTCTCGGGTAAATAAAGAATGACCAATATTTTGAATGCCCACTTTGACGCTTTCTTTGAAAAACGTAAGATGCACTCGTATGCGTCAGGTGAATATCTAATTAAAGTAGTTTTTGTAGCGGCACCTTGTTATAGAAAGTTTTTGAATGGACTTTGGTCATGATAATATCAAACTTTGCTGTTGACGTGCTATTTTCTCAACAATGTGTTTTGGTGCTTTGGGTAGCATATAAATATGGCCCAAATGCCCAGCTTCATGAGAACTTACATCCAAAAATTTCCATTTTCGCTTTATTCTTTAAAGAAACATCTTATTTTAAAGGTTTTGACATTCACATCGAGTATAATCTAGATTTATGGAGGAAATCATGAAAAGAATAAAAATTGGTAAAAATGCACCGGAATTTATAGAGTTGTCTGTTTGATTGATTGATCCGATTAAATTGTTGTTGGATGAATCGGCTTCATGGATGGCAAGGATAGTGGCAGCCCATTGGCGGTGATCAGAAGCGAGCTACTCGCAGATGTTAACCCATTGTTTGTTCCAGTGTCGCAAGCCGTAAACGGTTACGGGACCCATGTGTTAAACGTCCAAATTGACAGTGTTTAGGCACGTCTCCAGCTGACCACCATATTGCACTAAGACAGGGGTTCACGACCAATCTGCAGAGGTCCGACTATTGGCTTGCGCAGGACACGTACAAACCATTGTAATCGGTGATGCTGGATGCTTAATGCTTGACTGGTAAGATTTAAACGCCTGCATAGTATTTCAACATGAGAAATTCGACCCTGCCAGGAAACTCTTAGGAGGTGTTGAAGACGCAAATGGGCAACGACTCCGAGCGATAGAATGCCTACCTTTTTGACCGGCAGTGTTTTGCAGACACACACTTACACCGGTTGGATGGATTTTCTCTATAATAACAGCTTATTACGGAAGTTGATGACTCAGGGAGGGCGGAGTGGTTTAGATAGCAGCAAAAATGCACTTCGAGCCTGCGCGATTCGGGTTCTTAGTTGTTTTTTGGCCTGTCCGTTGCGTAGTTTATCAGGGCCCAATAAGCTTAAGCAGCTAATGTCTTCGATGGATTGATAACTGATAAATAGTGTTATGCTGTGCCAGGATGCGTAGTCAAGAACTTCGTCTTGCGTATATTAATTTTGTTAGACCAATATAAAGGGTGATCTAAAACTAATCGTAATCCGATGCCTGAAATATCTAGAAAAGAATCGGACGAAAAAATACATTGAATTTAGAAGAAGAAGCGATCACTGGAACAAGAGCTTTATCGGATTCCCTCTGGAATCCTTAATCATAGGTTATAGTAAAACAGTCTGAGACATTCCCAGATAAGGGTGATACATGCACAGATTGCATGGAATTTATAGTTAGTAGCGCTCACTCGTATGCATACTATGATGATCAGATCCTTTAGGTACGGCTTGAGGGCTTTATTAGCGCGGTGATTGGTCATTAATTGCCAGAGCGTTCTTGTCCGCGTTGGATGCGGGTTTGATAATTGCGCGACACTTATGCCCGCTGTTGTCAGAGTTGTTGCTGCGCCCACTCATTCCCGCGTGACTGATTCTCTTGCTCAGAAAATTTCTCAGTACACCGTATAAGCACGCCAACCCATTGTGTTTGTTGATGAACTAGGGGCCTGGGAACCATGACTCAATCAGCTCGCGGCTCGCGCGGTTGTCACCTCCCGCAAGGATTTCAGCCTAGTCAAACTTGGAAATATGGCCGGGTCCCGTTGAGTGAGCTGCAACTTGGGAGGTGGTGTCTTTCTTCCTTACCGCCGTTGCATGATCGGCCATTCGCGTTCGGAGTAATCCTCAGGTTTCTCCAGCGTAATTGCTTTGTCCACAACTGCACCAGATCCGGTAAACGACTCCAGCCGTTTCCTGCCGTGGCAGTGGGTCTTTCGGCCTCATGACCCGGCACCTGATCGTTGCTTCTGGCCTGCGCGCAACTCTAACTCTAAGTGAGGTGAGTAGACGGCTGACCGCCTCCAACGCAGTTATGAAACCTGCGTCCGATAGTATTAGTTTAGTTAATTAGAAAGTATCGAACAAGATAATTTTCCACAGTTTTTAAGGTTCCGAAATCGCTCAGTGTCTAAAGGTTTTCACGGTCCATGATCGACCGCAGAAATGATGACCGACTCATTTGTTTTTCATCGGCGTTATAAAATTGATAATCGTGTGCCGTAATGTCAGTTTATTTCAGACCTACCAGGATTCCGGCTTTTGGATGAGCCTACAAAAGACCACCGGGGTTCCGGTGTCCTCATAAATTCAAATATATTTTTTCCAGTTTACTTTAAAAAAATAAGTTTCATGGCCTAGTTGATAGCGAATCAAAACTTTAAATTTTATGCGCGGAGAAAGTCTAGCCTTTGGTTTTAGAACTGTTTCTAATTATAGGGTTTTTAAGATCGTATACTGTTCATTCAAGTAGCATCGTTTCTGCCTGTGCATTAGGCCTCTATATAAATCGTACATCATAATCTACGCTCATCTTAAACTGTTACAGGGAATGTATATTACGTTAAATAAGAGAACTAAGTTGTATTCCGAGATGATAGGATCAAAATAAAGATCTTCCGAAAATCGAGTTGTACTCTGAAACCATCTCTCGGCAACTAAATCGTTTTGACATCTCCGTCGCCCACAAGCCCGCATCCTCACTGCGCGCAAGGCTACGTCGAGTAAAAGACCACCTACCCGTAGAACAACTGAGTAGCATCATAAACTGCATAACTTGCACCGGTTGCCCTTGTGTTTGTATTGGCCAAACAGGCCGACGTCTTGAGACGCGCATCAAGGAGCATAAATCAGCCTTTCGCCGAAGGGACCCTTAATAACGCGTATTTGCGCACTCCCTTGAGTGTGATCACCGATTCAACTGGGATGGCATCGAGGTGATCGCCATGGCTAATTCGAGGCGCCTGGTCGACTAACCTCCGCACAGCCTGAAACAACAGCAGGCTGTCCGTGCTCAGTCAAGAAGAATTTCGCTGACTCTGAAACTCTCCCCCTCCCCAGAGCACGTGCCCCACAGTGCCCCACAACTCCCTCCCCTCACTAGCACAACCTATCACCGCAGGAGTCACGTCACCATCACCCTCTCACCCAATCCCGCCCCGTTCGTTGTAACCTGTGCTCCAAAAACCTCTAGTGCGACATTCCCAGCCCCCACTTTTCATTTAATCTGATGACCAACAGGTGATACCTGTTCGAAAATTCACGAGTGCAACTCGATTTACTGAAGATATTCTTTCTTTTCAATATATAGTACCTTCTTAAGGGCATTGAGCAATTTATGATGTGCTGTAAGCGTAAGGGCTTTTCGAATTTGAACCGGCAGTTTTTTTGCTCTCCATTCACGTGGGATTTTATTATTGTTTACCACTCTGTGTATTTCTCTGCTTTGTTTGTCTGCATTTATGATCATGAGATCATATCTACAGTACACCGCTACCTTTTTGAATGCACGAAAACAAGTTATTTTATCTACAACATATCAACATCCCCATATTTGTCAAATGCGGCTAATCTGTCGCATATGCAATTCACCAACAACACGAACATCGGCAATTCTCCGTAGGGTGACAACACGAAGAAAAAAGCATGTGAAGAAGCGGAACTGGAGAAGTTGAAAGGGTATTTGTCGCCATAGATGATGTTAATGCCGTGAAAAACTTGACTTTCGAGTCTAACATGACCTTTTATTTACCTAACCATCTGCTCTCCGTGAATGGAGCCATTTTTGCTAAAAATTCGGGTTTGTAATATCCTCAATATAGCATTCTTCTTCTTCTTCTAAAAACTTTGAGACGCCAAAAGCCATTGTTCTACAAACTAGGTCTGCGACATAGACTAAAGGGTGTGAACGTCCTAATAAAGCGTGAGATTTCCAGGCTGAATGACTTTTTTGTTAGTCAGCTTATTACTTTTTCTACATCTTCTTCTCCTCTCTCCTCGGATAAAAATTTGAAAAAGTCTCAAGCGTCTTACTGGTCAAGGCAACACACTTGCACATGTAGATGCTGACTTAGACTTAGATCGTTTAAATGCAAACTTCATCCGCACGCCAACTGCCTCCCGTCTTCCAGCAGACACCATTTCCTTATTAACAAGTGTTTTGTTCATGTGTCTATGGAAACAGTTATGAAACATATTAAAAAGGTTCAAGGTTCCACAGCCACAGGACCAGATGGAATCTCACCATTTCTCTTGAAATCCTGCTCTTTTCAGTTAGCACATGCATTGAAACACCTCATCAACTTGTCCTTCGTGGAGTCTAAGATTCCTGATGAGCGGCAATCAGTGAGAATCACCTAATCATGAAAAAAACCTCTTCTTTTTGTCCACAATGTTTTCGTCCAATTGTCTGCTCTTCTGCACAATTTAAACTTGCTGAACGAGTCGCTTTAGACATCATCACGCCATTTTCCTCTTATTTTTCCGATCCCTTGCAATTTGCGAATAAGGCTAGGCGTAGTACACTAGACACTGCTGCTCTGGTAGTCCATTCTGTTCTAAGAGATTTAGATAAGGGCTGCCGTGCATATGGCTGTGCTTTTCTCGACTACTCCTCGGTCATTTATGCGATCCAGCGCCATCTACTTCTTAATAAAACCTCTGCATTCGGTTCTCCCGGCTGGGCCGTGTCTTGGCTCGGGGACTTTTTCACTTCCCGCACTCAATTCGTTCAGTGCGGAAGGCGAAAATCCATGGTCCTTCCCAGCAACTGTGGATTTCTTCAAGGGGCTATATTATCCTCTCATCTCTTCTCTCTTTACACTGACGACCTAAGATTGCCAACCGAAAGCTTTTTTGTTAATATGCTTATGATGTGGTTGTTAGCCATCCGCTCAAAAGTCATTTACATCTCCAAATGCTGAAGGATGGCCTAGACCATGTCTCAACATGGTCGTCAGCAAATGGGCTTCTGAAGAAGAAGAAGATGCGATCAGTGGAAAAAGGACTTTATTTTCCTGACGTTTCGGATTCCGTCGGGAACCCTTAGGCATAGGTAATCGTAAACAGGTCTGAGACATTCGCAGATAAGGGGTGATACATGCACAGATTGCACGGTATTTATAGTTCACAGTTCACGAATCTTCTTCTTCGGAACTGCCGCCTGGAACTCGTATATTCTCGTCTATTGGCAAATGGGCTTCTACTTAACGAGCGAAATTCAGTCCAGTGTATTTTTCGACTACGACCCTCTCCCAGTCCCGAAATTATTGACATTCTGCCCACCGAAGTATCCTCGTTCCGAAAACTTGGTGTTAGATGAACATCCAACCTTACATTTTCTCTTCATATTGAAGGCCTTTTTATCGATATCCGTAAACTTTTATATTATATCCGTCACTTGCGTTCATTTCACACACCGCAGGCCTTTATCTGGCGTTTTGTAGATGCCTGTATTCTCCTTCTTATACTTCACTGCTCTCTGGTTGTTTTTCAGCCTTACTTAAAAAAAGACCTAGTCATTTTTAAACGAAGCCTCCAAATGATGTCTTCTACTGCTTTTATTTCCTATGTTTTCGTAACTGACATTATAGCACAACGCCACTTTAAAACGGTCAAGCAATTCGCTGATCGCATACTTAATGAGGTCGCTCACCCTTTCCACTCTGAAGTAATGATTGCGAAGTCTTCCCGTCCCATGCGCCGAGGTATCCGTCATATGTCTTGCCACACATCAGCATATCAGCACTCAGTACTCCCATTCCTAGCACGCTACCTAACCTGTGAAGAAGCGGAAATTGAGAAGTTGAAAGCCATCTGTCTCCATAGTAGACGTGGATGTCGTGTAAAATTTGAATTGTGAGTATTAGATGATCTTTGACCTTTTAACATGATCCTTTCTTGAGCTTATCCTTTGCTCTTCGTGAATAAAGCTATTTTTGCTGAAAGTTCAGGATTTAACAATCATCAATATAGAAATCTTCTTCTTCTTCTTCAGGGATAGAACGAGTAGAACTACACAGCTAAAGGCAGATCAGACTTAACATTAATCCGGCTATAGGGAGCTTTGCAAAACCTTAACACCATCTTCTTTCCATATACAATTTTCAGAAAATGTGACCTATACTAAGAAGTACAAACTGGCATTTTACAATTTTTTCTTTAAAATATAATTTACAAGCAGACATCTGAAAGTAAAACACTCCTGAAGTATTATTTTTCACCCAACACGAGTTCCGCGGGTAGTTGGAAGGAAGCTCTTTCAAAAGTCGTCAGCTTCCCCTGCCTGAAATATCTCGGGAGTATACTGCAATGGTAATGCAAACTACGACCAAACATAAGGTTATGTTGACCAATCATAAACGTGCTCCAGAAGATTGGTTGAAGTTCCATGAAGTCAGTCGCTGCCCGTTTCGAATATGGACGCAATCACATATTCACCCTTTTTTTCAAAGTCTTCCCAATATACTACCTTACGCGTGTTCAGCTGACCAGTGGTAGCATTTCAGATTCTTACTTTCCTGTAAAATGTATGTCATGACTTTGAAAAAATCTTTCAGGGTAGGTCTATCTACGCTCCAATTGAAGACTTATGTGAATATTTAAGCCGCAACAAATCATCAGTAGCGATGTAACTGGCATGCAAACCCTCGCATGTATCCCTCAGTGAGCTAGCAGCATAAGTTTGAAAAACGGCCAAAAGGCAATCAATATTGTACTAATATTGCATGCGCCATCATTCGAATAGCAGCTTAAGTATGTGAAACACGGATCTAAGAATTATCTGTGTGGTAGAGATAGTGACTCATGCACAATGATAGTAGATTATATCGTCTAGTTGAGTTCAAAGACCAAACAAGGACGGCAGTGTCTCCGGGGGGGGGGGGATTAATGCATTGCAGCCCTTGCGTATCTGCGGAGATGACGGAGTAATCGCTACAACTACGGAAGATCAAACAGATGTATATTTTTTTTATTTCCTTACGCTTGAATCAGGCGACTTTGCGGCCAGAAGATACGCTCCTTACACTGACCTGACCAGAGCTCAACGAGATCCCCCTTGATAATTTATTTTCAGTGGCCCGCGCCATCTTGTAGTCCACGCGACATGAAAGTAACCGGTAGTAGAAGTAGAAGTAGTTGGAACAACGCATAAAGCTTCGATACTATCTCACTCACCATGGTTACAGGAATGGCCCGGCTGAGGCGGGGGGATAGGGAGAAGACATCGACAGAGTCTGGAATCGGCAGCTCACGAAACCTGGGCGTTTCTTCGTGCCTCCTTCCCGACCCCCTCCTCTCTGTGTTCTCTGGTCAAGAGCACGTGGTATCGCATCTCGTCTCCGGAAGTACTAGCAGATGTTTCTACTGTCTTCTCCGTGCACATCCCAACTACAAGCAAAAAAACGACGGAGTTTCCTTTTCGTCCTCTAAAGCCGCAACCTGCCTCAGTGCTGAAGTGTTGATCTTATCGAAACAAAGCCTCTTTTTCTGTGTAGTCGCAGTAAGTGTACTTGAGAAAAAGGAAGTATGTCATACGGTTGCGTTCTCGGAGAGAAACCAAGATGGCGGGGAGCCCTTTGCAGAGGCCTGGCAGTTCTGTGGGTTTGTTACGGTAAAGCATGGCCTTAATAAATGGACATCATATTGGTTTTTGTGCTTCTTTGACCACAATAATTTGGACAATCTGAAAAGCTCTGCGTTTCTGCATTAAGTCAAAAGGATGATATCGCGTTAGGAGTTGGCAAACTAGCGAGTATGCTTTGACTCGTCAAATATCCGGAAGCATTACTTTCCAGCAAATTCAAGTGAGACTGGGTAAGGAAGAGGGCTGGGTGAGCACTAGATTATCCTGAGTTTTCGAATTCTTACAGGAGTCAATCGTAAGAGATAAGAAACAGAAACAAAAGAGGGGTTAGTTTCACTGTGTAAACGCCAATCAATCGATGAGTTCAATGGGTGCCGGCGTACAGAGCCTTATCCAATTACTTACAAACACAGCCAGATGTCCGTTACAGTTAATTGGATCCCTATTCTCTATCACTGCCCCGTTTTCATTGCTGACGCCCTGATGAACGTTGCGATCACTCAGGGTTAATTAATGTACACATCTCTATATCTGTATTTCCCCAATCTAATACCGGTAAGACCATGAGCTCGTAGCCCAGTGGTTAGGGCATTCGTTCTGACCAGCGAGATCGCGAGTTCAAAACTCGAGTGTCGCAGCAATTTCCGCGGCAACACTGGGCTTGGGTATCACCAGCCAATGACGGTAAATAAGACAGAAAAGGCCTTCCTCGTGTCTCCTGTCTTTGCTGGTTATGTCCTTCGGCCTACATCTCTATACTTGCTACCCCTTACCCTCCTTTTCATCGCGGTTTCTCCCTTTCACGACCTGACGACCCTTGACAGTTGATTGTTGTAAAAACACTATAACTAACCAATTTTTTGCTTATTCTTATCTCCGACCATGAACTCCTGCGAGAATTCGAAAGCTCATCACAGAAAATCAATTAATCCGGTGCTCGACAAGTCTTCTTCCTTAACCATGGAAATACCTGGAACGCGAACGCTCTCCTTCAAATGAGAGTGGAATTGCCATTTCTGGATAATTAGCCGTCATCAGCTAGTCATGCTTAGCCCTGGGTCGTGCTCCACCAGAAGCTCAACTTTGCAAACGTTTAATCGGAATTTTTTTCGCTAACTAATGAACTTGAAGGAAGTTTCCGTGGACGCTGAGCACCCAGGAAGTCGTATATAAGTCGTATCGAGGACTAATTGAAGTAATTAACCTGTTACGCTCTGTATGTTGACATCCGGCTCATAGATCTCGCCTAATGATTCAAAGGTTTCGGGGGAGGGGAAATGGGGACGAGCATAAGTGCAGCAACGATGCACCGTCTACGGCCGGAAGACAAATACAGACGGATGGTCATACCGTCAGGGAAGCCATGTGGGACAGGATCTCGACAGACTACGCCACTGCCCCTCTTACGATTTGGATGATCGCACACAAGGGAGTAAAACATGGCTGGATGACTTGGAAGCAAAGCAAAACTCTGTAAATTTCTTTCCCCATGGTGTACTACACAGAGGAAGAGAAAAGAATGCGTTATTTTGAAGTTTGTATCGTCAATTTACAGCAAAATAGCTCTTTTCCCGGAGAGCACGGGATAAGGTAAGGTAAAATGTCACAGAATACACAAAGTGAAGGGTCTACAGCACATCCACATCTGCTATGTACACGAGGATTAGTGCTCTCCACTTTTGAGGTAAATGTTAGCAAGCAAGTCTGCGAAGGGCCAATTAGTGCAGTGTGTTAGATTATTGCCATAGACCTAACCCAAACGTGGAACTTTCTGAGACCTCCATAGGGCCTCGTATGTTAGGTGGTTAAAACGGTATTTGCGGTGAGACCTTATTTGACCGGACGCAGCTTAGCACTTTGTCAAAGTTGTAGACTATTTTAGTCTCAGGATGTTTGAGGGATATTTAAGTGGGTAACCTCTTAATCCCAAATTTGTACGTGAATATTGCGTTATCAGAAAACAATATTGAAGTTTATTAGCGAGGCCAACTAACATGAACCAATGAGATGCAACACCGTCAAGAAAGAGCAGGCAGTAAAAAAAACGCCTTGGGATAATAAAGGAGAAAAAACTGGTGCTCTTGGCGGGATGATCCTATGGAGGGGGGATTTTTAAGAGGTAACACTTCCGCTCTCGGGGAGAAGATCGAAGAGCTCATCGGGATTATCACCAAAGTGCAGGAGAAGCGGCCAGGTACTCCTTTACTGGTTGCATAGTACGCAGACAAGGTTTCAAAATGATCAATATCTGTCGAGATCGTCAACAGTCCGCTGTGGATCAAACTAACGGAGGACGGTTTGGGGGCCACGTGGACTAGGGTCGGTAGGTTTGGCTGATACGATGGCTGATAGGGTCATCGGGTACGCATGACTTCGCATGGAATTTGTGGTGAGAGGGCCTAAGCCAGAGGGTTTTCATAAATAAAATAGTACAAAAACAAATTTTACTAAATTTAAGAACCGGGTTAGCGACTAACCATTGCTTGTCTACACCATGCGTAATAGAATCGAAAAGCAACAGAATTTTTCGATGGGATGCTTTTAAGTGCATTCACTATAGTTTAAAAAGTAGACCTGCAAAAAATAATTGAATTACCGAAGAGACTTCCTTTATGTCCGCAATTATTTTGCCGACTCGTCTCCTAGGGTCTGTCAGCCGTCAAATTATTTCAACCGTGTACGGGAAGGGGACGGGTACGAAAGTGTTGGCAACTTTAATATAGACCTTACCAATTTAGTCACGGCAATTTTTAAAATTCGTATATTCCCGGCATTTGCTTTGTCTCTCTGCTGCTAACATGAGTTTAATACCCAGTCAAAGATGGAACACGAGAACGCCTTTCAAAAAAATAGCTTATGGATGTAAATTAAACGTTCATATACTTCTGGTAAAGTAGACGCCATATTTTATCGCTTAAGGTTTCCTTTTTTTAACTTTTAATCAACCCCTTTTACTTTTATTCTAACACATTAAAAAATAAAATGCTTCATTTAATGCAATTCACGCTGAATTTGAGCTGCTATTTTAGTTTTAGAACGCCGTTTGCTCATTGAGGATAATAAAAAGCGGCTATTTTTATTTAAAAATATGATTTCTCCATCGCTAAATCTTCGGTGGTTCATTGGGAATATTTTTATCTAGAAAATTGGATCGCTAAGCTTACCTCAGTTACTTAGTAACGGAGCCCAGTAAATCGCATTTCATCCGTATTCACAGACAGTTTTCCAGTTCTGGACTAATACACAATAATGCCTTGAGTGCCAAGAGCGAAACTTCATTAACTCGTCTCTCCGATGTCGAAAAATACGACAGATTTTTCGTCCTCAACCCACTGTATAAACACAGTGCTGCATACACGCACACGCAGTTCAAGCATTTTTTAATCACTTAGAGTCCAAATAGTCTGGTCTCCCGTGTCGGCAGTTTTATGTTCGAACACTTTGTGTTGGTTTTTCAAAAACTGTCGAATCCTTCTTCCCTCCCCCCCCCTTAACCCTCCGGCCATCCTGCTTTCATTCACCTCACTACAGTTTGTGATGTCTCTCCCCCCTCCTCACCCGCCTTCTTTACCATTTTGTTCTATCCTCTACCCTCCCTCCCTCCGTCCCCACCCTTCCTTCCTTCCGTTCCGTTCTGTCCACCTCCCACTCGCCCCTTCACCTTTCCCTTCGCCCCTAGCCTCCTCCTTCTTTAATCAGCGTATTAGCGCGGACTAGCAATTATCTGCCTACGGGCCATCCTTGGCTGATTAAGACTCAACTGCCGACCCAAACGGTCGCGGACTGAACGACTGCAAAGGCCTCTTTGATTTGGTCACTTTGAGATCCAACACTCCTGTTCGCAGTTCCTTTATAGACAAAGGCCCTGTTATTTGAGCGGAAATAAGGATAACTAGCGATTTATGCTGTGCGCGCAGGTAGTGTCTCAATGAAACTGTTAGCATGCAACCAATGAGAGCACGAAATGCAGATATTATTTTGCAAATTGAACAAATTGTTGAATTGCCGAAAACTCAAAGCGGGATTAAATTATTTTGCCATAAGGCTTGTGTGCTAAGTCTTGGTTGATTAGCGGCCCGTAATGTTATTATTAGTAGACAAATATTACTAGCAGATACACTTAGTGATGTGTGCTAGGTGAATGAAATAAGGATTCATGTGGGAAAAGGATCCAATGTTGCACAAAAATATTTCAATAAAGGTAACGTTATTATTTAAAAGGGCGGTTTGATTTCCTGAGACCGTTTGTAACAAGAAAACATGAGCAAAATATCTGCCGTTTTTCAATTTAACTAAACTTGCTTGACGAGCTTGGTATTAATGCTTTAGAAAGTAAATTTTTTACTTGATGAGAAGTCATGGCATCAAACTATATAAGCAGGCTTAAAACAGAACTTCCTTAACTGCTTTATGCGTATCACGTAGGAATCTGATATATTTCATGCAGTATGGGCAGCATTAAGAAATTGACGGATACGATTTATTATGAATGAAGACCCCACAATCGTAAAAAGGTCATAATTAGCACCTTTTTAAAACCGAAAGTTACCCTTCCTTCCGGTATAAAATTTAAAGAAGGCGTAATTTGCTATCAACCATGTACTAGAAATATTTTTTCGCGCATGGTTTCCATAAAATATATTTGAATTATATAAAGACAGTCAAAGTCAGGGATAAAAAGGCAAACTGCTTAAGTAGCCAGCTGTTACAATAGATACGTTTTGCTAATGGTCAAAACAAGGCTCGTAAAAAGCCCGCATCTTATCTCGAATGACTTAAGAATCGACTACAGGGTAGTCAATATCACAACTTTAGTCAGTGCCGATTAGCGAAAGAGTATCATTCTTTTACATATGTCGAAATTTTGCATTATCTTTGGCGTCTGTTGTATGTGTGTTAAAGCAGGGGAAGTTCGTGTGGATATGTTTGAGGTTTGAACATGTCTGTTCAATGCCTCCCACCCACCACCATCGATTACCCGGATGAAAGGTTCGAAGCTGGATACAATTCTCTTTCGTTGATGCAGACAACATAAAAGTAACGCAGCCACGTATCAAGTACGTTGATATGGTAGAATTCTGTCTTTTCCCGAAACTGCCGCTCCTGATGGCTTATTTTTGTAGTATCTACCTTGAAATGCTAGATGATCTAACTTCAGCATTTTCGTAATATAAATTTGACTGATTATATAAGCGTTCATTTACTTCTGTTATTTTGATTTATTGAGACGATTTGCCACGGAAAATACCCCTTTACTAAGGAAAGCTCTATGTCCAATATTGTTTCTTGAAGGAAAAGAAGACATGTTTCCTATAATACTCAAACTTTTAGAAGTAAAAACCCTAGTTTTCTAGTATCGTACTAAAAAATAAAACTAATAGAAGCAAGCAAGGTATCAATTGAGTTTCTTCTGCAGCTAAAAAATACTGAGCTTAAGTCAGTGAAAACCATGCAAAATTTAGTGCCAGGCATCACATTTTCTTCCAGAAACAAATGAATGAAGTCAATTTTCCAAATTATTTGTCGCAAATTTCTGAAGTTTTTCATTGCACCCCACAGTGCTCGTAATTTGTTGTATCGCATCAAGAACTGCGACAGTAAATATACTTAAAGGTTACCGTGGGGATGGATACCCACAAACAGCCGTTAACTGTAAAGCACTTGCAAAGGTTCTTTTTGTACGCTATACATTTATTTAATGGTTCACTTAAAATGGGACCTAAAAGTCAACAAATATAACGATAAACGCTCCGATACGAATGGAAAATAGACTTCTTTCATTTTCAGCAGATATTGTATCATTCAATTTCAGCGAAGGCAATGATCGGTCCAAATTTTACTTTAACTTAACCTTGGAAAAAAAATACGCAAACATAGCTCATCAAGGCACTTTTTGAGCCAGAAACGTAACATAAGTGCTTTTCTAAATTGATCTTAAGCATACAAATTACCAACATTTTGTGGCGTTTCATATTTGGGTGAGTCCACAAATATGACTTAATCAGCCATCCGCATAAGAACTAATGTCGAACATATTTCTACTACAGAAACCGTTTGAAATTTATAGCTTATTTGAAATTTGTTTGATTAAAATATATAATGGAAGTTAATTTTATAGCAGATCATTTTAAAAGACTGTCAAGCATAAAGAATTCAGCAGTTTATCCAGGCTTTCTGAAATGCATACTTAGCCAGCACTTTAAATAGACAAACATTCATTTTAAGAAAGGCATTATTAGTAAATATACACAAAATGGTACGTTTGTGCTTACACTTGACAATTCTATTTGCATTTATTAATCACTGGGTAGCCTATAAACCTGTGGGTGTATGAAAAGCTTTTGTTTGTGACGTCCTTATAGTCACATCTCATCTAGAAGAATATTTATGTGAAAGAAACAATAAAGGATTAATATCAAATATTAGCATATTTGTACTGCTTTAATTACAGTAAAAAAGTTTTCTGCTCACATAAAGCACATTTTTACGTAGTTTGAACCAATTGTACAATATATCGGAATTTTCCAATTTTCTTTAAATAAGCGCTTTTTGTAAATAACGTAATATTTATTGATGCGCCGTGATACGTCTTTGTTAAGAACCATCATTCCTTAATCACTGCAACCCTCTGAATGACGCAATGTGGCCCGATGTTGCGTTAAAGATATTTCCTTGAGAAATTTGTAGGAATTCATGAGTTAGGGCATTCACATGAATTTTATAGAATATATGGAGCGAAACATTTCCGTTTGTACTCAGTCAATAGCAAGTTACATTTGCAAATTTTATGCTCGAAGAAAATGCTGACAATTTTGGAAAAGTTTAAAACTCAAACTGTGCATGTTTTTATGTGATATATTTTTAATTTCTTAGAAAACTCACTGCTGACGGAAAATGATATACCACCCAAGCATTCAGTTTTTGCCAAGTGGGAATTATAAGCGGCTCAAATAAGCTACTTTGAAGGCCGGCATCCTGGCGCGACTAAAATATTGCCAAATTATGCTGTAATATAGTCAATGTTACAGCTGAAGTTATCTTCTTTTTATTGGAAACAGATACAAAAATTTCCGTTAGCGTTTCATGAGGAAGCACATCTTCTTGTAGGCCTTTTGCTTACTAGTGAGCGGTGACTTTCAATATAAGAAATTAATGTGAAAAATTCTTATAGGTCATTTCATAAAAGTTCCAGAATTTTTTAAGTTATCTAATGTTTGGCAGAAATGGTGTCCCATAACAATTTATAGTTTATTAAAAATTATAATTTTTTTTTATTTTTCTGTTAATTTTTATTTTTATTTTAGTTAAGTATTAGGTTTTTTAGTTTAATTTTAGCTTCAAATTTCTTTTTAGTTTACCTTTGTTTACTTTGTTTCGTTAAGTTTTCTTTTGTTGGTCAAACGTGATTGCTTTTAGAGTTAACAGTATACAGAATTGTCTTCAAATCAAGCTGCTCAAAAGTAATTTTATCCACCCAATACTTAGCCACGTGCAGCAGTTTACGATAGAGCGCCGGGGTTGCATGGTACAATAATTAACGCTTGTTATGTTCCATACAAATCGATACTGTAATTATATTTATCTTCGAGGTTACAGTAATAAATTCTTCTTACACTTTCGTAAGTTATTATGTAAACCGTATCTTTGCCTGAAAACGAACATTGTTGACACTTGCGACAGTATTTCACTGCATCCTTACTCTATAATCTGAATCGTCACTTTTTGGGCCATGAGGTGTCCCGAAAGTGACGTAATCTGCCACCAAGGCTATTTAACGAAAGCACATGAAGAAGCCTCACCGAGCCCTAACAGGAATCATTCACGCAGGAGCTGCACATCGGCTAGTGGTATAGGCAGATGAACACTGCATGTCTAAACAAAGGCGGTAAGAATGACCATTTCTGGCTAATAAGACTCCATCAGCCGGTTTTGCTCAATTCCAGATAGTGCATCATTCCAGGGGAGAACTCGTGACCAATTTGTCTGAAGTGCGACGGTCTGAACATTGGTATTTCGAATTAATCCTACTGTCCAAAATAATCCTTTCTACTGATAATTGATTTTATTACCAATGAATAGAACCGAACGTTATTGATACTAATTGGCTCAATTGATCTCATTTTCCTCTCTCTCTCTTGTCTGCTAACATGTTATAATGGTTATCGTACGGCATAAATCCAGAATATTTCAGTCACGTGAGGATAAGCTTCCTTCTGTCTGTGTACATAAACTACACTATAAACAAAGGGACAATTTTTGAGTATGAAAATTTGATTGACTAATCATACCCTTATATACTCAAATATAATTCATAGGTTATCTGTTGCAGGCCATTATTTTTATAGTCAGTCAATAGCCGATTACATTTTCAAATGTTATGCTTCAAGAAAATATTCGTAATTTTGAAATACTTTGTATATTATTCTGTGACCTATTTTCTTATTTCTAAGAAAACTAAAATTGACATAAAATGGCTAGCCATGCAGGTATTCATTTTTGCGAAGTGAAGATTGCTGCAAGCGCTGGCACCCTGGCGTTACTGAAATATTTCGGAATTTGGTTGCAGTACAATAAATATTAAAACTCAAGCATAAGGTTCTGATTGACAACAAATCTAAGAATTTCGATAAGCGCTTCATTAAGTAGGCCAACTACTGTAGGCTTGATTTGAATGGTAAGCCGGGAAATTCACTAATCAACGCCGACTTCAAGAACTTCGCGTGTTAGAGAGTTTTGCCTAATGATGTTTGAAAAGGAGATGGTCGAAGTTTAATTTACGTACCACTTTAATCTAACATTTGGCAACGAAAATCTCGCCATTAAATGTTTTTGCAGGTATAGTTTACTATATTGTTCTGTGTGGTTTAAGACACATTTTTAACTTATTATTAAGTGTTTCGGCTTTATTTTCGTTTTAAATTTGTCGTTAGTTGAGTTTATTGTAGTACGCTCTTGTTTAGTTAGCTAATTTAGGTTTATGTTTTTATTTTTAGCTCAGTTTTAGATTTATTAGCCACATGCGGTTGCTTTTGGAGTAACGTTACCTTAGTTTATTTAGCTTGGCTTATTTAACGCATATGTATTACATTTCAAGTCAAGTTAAGCGAACGAACGTTTATGATTAATTCATCATCAGGCAATACAGTAATATAAGGGAGGGTAGAGTTAACAAAAGTTTTAGGCAAACTAACCAGTGGTAACAAGGGGGAAGTGGGGAGAGAGGGGTGTAGGGAGATCAAATTTTTGTCTTAATTGGAGACCAGAGAAAGGGGTGGGGGAGAAGGGGAAGGAAAAGGAGTCTGACAATTAGTCCCTTGGTCCTCGTCTCGAATTTAGTTGTGAGGTGTGAGGACGCAAGGTATCAACGTCTTGTGACGGCGTGTGTGGCCAGTGGATGCTTGATGCCGCAGTATCGACACTGTTTTGCGGCCTGGTAAGAAGCCTGGTGGCGGATGTTAAAATGGCCTTCGGCCACGGGAGCCTTAAGGCCGCTACAAATGCTTTCTCTACACTTACACTTGGGTGTGTGGAGCGTATTGTCTGTATTGCCGGATTATGAATAACTCGAAAATGTTCACTTGCCTTAATTTACTGGAATATTCCGTTTCAGTTTTAGATAAGTTATTGTAAATAATTTACTTAGTTAACGTTAGTTTTAGTTTATTTTGTAGTTCAGTTTTAGATTCCTTAATGAGACGCAGCTCATATTTATTCTTTTACTTCACTTTACTTTAATCTCGGAAATTCGTAGCGTTTTGCCTCATTCCGCAAGTTTTAGCAGTTCCCTATATTTGCGTAGTTGCACATCTTATTTATGGCACGCTTTTTGTTGCCAAATATTCGATTATTTGAATAATTATCCCTTATTTTATCTACTTTTCAACTATGTTTCCTTCCCCGTGATATGCCACATCCATTATTCTTTATTGTGGCCTGTCCCGTATTAAAGAGGGGTGGGATTTTCACGTGCTACACTGAAACCTAAATTAAATTTCCATCAAAGAGAAATTAACGAAAAAAACAGCAGATTTGGTTGTAATTTCTGTGTTCTGTCAGATAATATACTTATCGGTGTCGCGTTAGCGGCCGTCAGCAGGACTCCTCACAACTAACGGAAAACACAAACCCGGACTACCCGGAGAAAGTCGATTGAGCCGGCAGTTTTCGCAACAAGTAGGTGGTCTACTACGATTCGATCCCTCGGCTGGCAGTTGGTGCCTAAAATAGGGAAGAATAAGTGGATCTAATTTAATCTTCAACGCCTCGCCTGCTTTGTGTAGCGGCCTGAAGTGCAGTCTGCGCAGAGAGAGGAGGGCGGAGGGGTGCGTGCAGTGCCCACATCCAGACCGGATGAAATTGAGCGTAAGCGGAAGGATGACGGGGGAGGGGGGGGAGGGGAGGACCAGCGGCGCGAAAAAAAACGTCACAAAAGCCCTGCCCAGGCCAGCTGGCGCCTCACACCACCTCAGGGACCAGACAGAGTTCTGGCACAGGCACAGGGGTTGCGAGGCTCTCTGCTCACGGCGGCGTTGGCGTAGAAGTGGTCTTGCTGCATGCGAGCGGGTCGGCGTACGCTGCTGTCGAGATGGTGATACCCGATAGGCACCCTGTCAAGTGAGTTCTTTCGCACAGGCAATGCGCGAGATCACCGAGGCAGAAAAGCTGCAGTAGTTGAACAAAAAATTATAAACTCTCTATCTCGCACGCTCTCTCTGAGGTCACTGAGAATATAGAAAAATCCCTGACGTTTTTCTCTCCGCGATGACAACTAGCGCTCGAAACTGAAATAGAAGCCAGTTCAGAGTCTCCGTAGATGGTGGCATTTACTTCCGGAAGAGGTCGATTGCTTAGTGCCATGGCCAACTTTTAGTGCTTCCAAATTCAGATTATGGTTTTTTGGCGTTCTATTGGCGAGATAAATATTGAGAAAAACCCTTAAAAAAGACAGGGAGATAAAAAGGACGTAGGTTTATTGTGACACCGCTTGGCCGCGGTACAATTGAGAAAAAAATCGAGTAAATTGACTCATGTTCGCGAGCACCTTTATACAAGTGGCAAGGTCCTAGCGTTTCCGACGTCGAAGTTGCTCACCTGAGCAGTTCACACAAGACTTACTTTCTCTCGACAACTCGTCGACTTAGCTAGAGGAGGTATCGTCAGTCGGTCAGTCCAAAACAAACAACGACATCTCAGTAAGATGTATGGCCTATTAATGTTCGACTATGATATTTACAGTGCTGAGTTTACCCACTCACTTGTCACGAAGTAAAGTCGCTCGTCACACCCCAAGTGGGTCTATTATAATCAAAGAAGAAGAAGGCTCGTCGAAAACACTCCTTTCTTTGATTGAGCTTTCAAACCCGTACATTAGTCCATCATCAGATATTCAAATGACAACCAGCATTTATAACGCCAGCCCAGATTTGCATGCGTGAGGCCCCGATCCCTAGCACCAGATCGATATATAACATGATCGAATTTTCATCAGAGGGCCAGAATTAAAACAATGCAGGGCTTGTCTCGTTTCTGACATGGACAGTTATCTTCGTGGATGTTAAATTAAAATCGCGACCGGTTCTGTAAGTGTGGGCAGCCACCTATGAAAATCCATCACCTTGACACACAGTTGGCTTACGTTCGTATACGTATGGTCCGAGCATGTGTGTATAGTTACAAGGACAGTTTGGATCCAAGATGTGATAGGCTTTCGGCAGCTTCCTAATCGGCGTTCAGCCTCTCACCCAACAATCTGAGCCGGTTATATACGCTAAGTTCATTGAAATGATATGTCGTAAGTTCGCTTTACAGTCTACGTAAACATGCGCCAGCAAATGTAGCTTACGTAGGTCCACTCATGTACTCCTAGTCCCAGCATTTTGTCCTGCAAAAACGGTGGTTATAGAGTTTTGGGTGGGTGGAAAAATAGAATACGCAGAGAAGGAAACTGTTAGAAGTAAGTGCAAAGTGAAAAAATGTAATCAAAGTTGGTTCTCGCAGCCACTAGGAGCAAGTTGTTCCGCATGTAAATGGAAGGTGTGCGTAGCGCTTCGCACCGCGGACTATACTAATCTAACTCTAGAACGGTAAGTTGAAGTTGATGACCTTTTAACCACTGTCTCTATTTTTCGAGGAATTTCACGAAACCTGTAATTTGATAATTGGTTTATTCCGCAATAATTTAAACGATAATATAGATTAGGAAAATCTACAGATATAAATACACAACACTTCTAAATACAGTTGAATAAAACTGCATTTAGCACTTATTAAATTATACTCCACTGCGTGTCCTAATTCCCTACCCATAGATCCCTATAACCCCCGTTTTCATAGGAAAACATGCAGGGGTAGGGATGAATTAGCGGGCCTACATAAGCTACTGTTGTCCCGATCCAAATCAGTGCCTGCTTGAAAAAACCTACGCTAGGTCAGAGCAAAACTTTGCTCATTTGTGTGTTGCTTCTGCATCACTGGCGGTTTGGAAAAACAAACGCCGTAACAACTGTTTACTGGTAAGCGTGCACCTGCGCAGCGGACGGAATTCACCACCAGCTCTGCTCACAGTCGTCTACTCCCCGGACCAACTGTCGTTTCTGACACCACGAGGCTCCTGAAAGTTTACATGGAAATCGGGCGACACATCTGACGTCCTGAGGTTAAAGAGCGGGGGGGGAGAAAACTATACAGCATTCTGCGAAACTCTTGACGCACTGACCGAACTGGCTTGATGTGCTCCTCCCTGTTAATGCAAATTCATTCATAATTTTTGTAAGCAGTGCACGAAATTACACGCCAGCGTCGTCTTCTTCTTGTCTAAAGGTATTATTAAAGGAAGTCAAAGCCCTATTGATCTATTTTACTGACCTGGTGGTAAATTGAAAACTTTTATTTTTGCATGTAGAGGTAATGCATTATTTAAACCACAAATTTTAATAGAAACCAGACGTCCCAACTAAATTAATGATATTTAGTCCGTAGTATATTTATATTATATTCAAGTATCTACGCATCTACTATGTAGACCCGGGGTTGGCAACCTATGGCTCGCGAACCAGATTTGGCTCTTTTGGTGATGCCGTCTGGCTCTCTCAGATAAACCTGGGATAATAAACTTCTGCTTTTGCAATTTTGGTTCCACCAATGACGTGCCACCGCTGAGATGCGTATTAGAATCAATTTAGTCTCGACCCACCTCTGACATTTGCCCCCCCCCCCCCTAGGTTTGACCTAGCAATTTTCTCAGTGTTCCTTCCTGCCTAGCCGAGAGCAGCTACTCCCCTTTTCTTCTGCATCCCGACAAGCTCGCTAAAAGAAGATGCTCTACTTAAGTAATTCAGCCCCAGACTTGACCTCAATTTAGTCAAGGTCACGCTGGAAAACATGGCTATCTTACACGCATAGGCCAGCCTGCTGTGTTTGTGTCCCCCAGACAGACACATTTATCACACGCAAGCGAACAGTCCATTCGCGGAAACTCGACTTGTGTACTAATAAATTGCTACTAAAATCTGACGCTTGTATGAAGCTCAATCTCACCAACTACCAACCAGACTAAAATCAGCGATTGCATGCAGCACCAGAAGACGCATTAACAATGAGTATTATATGAAAATTATTTCAAGAAGAAATCCAGAGGCTTATTAATATGTTCACATTTAATTGAATTTAATCTTGGAATATATTCTATGGCTCTTATATATGGCTCTTATATATAAATCAATATATTTCAAAATATTTGTTTTCTTGGCTCTCTGAGTTAGAAAGTTTACCAACCCCTGACGTAGATATTATCATTTACCTTGCCTTCTAATATTTGTACGATGGATTTCTAGTAGATTAAATGGATGTTTCGTATGACATCCATGCATGCAGAAGCAATATATTCTATCTTACTATCGTTTAGGTATTACAGATTTCTGGGATTATCCGGTAGTATGATGATACGTTTAAATCATCCTTATTTAATAAAAAATGCAATTTTAGTTTCTTCAAAATTTTTATTCATTTTAGCTTGATTCATTCTTTTGTACTGCATAATTTGTCCTTGTATGCGTCTATATTTCATTTGTTATTCATCCTGATGTGTACAACACCATGCAATTTATATTAAGTTTACGTTTTCGATCATAAGCAGCACCAATAAGTCGATGCACATCAGACGACAGAACTACGTCTACCAGTGCCCAAAAAGCTCTCTGTTGTCCAATAGTTTAAAATTGAAGCAGTAAGAGCAGAAAAGGAGGAATTGATGTTCATTTTATTTCGGCGACACCAGATTAAAAAAGGTGAAATAAATGTCTTAGGCATGAGGTGTTTCCTCATGTATGATAGTCGCTGGTTAGGGACAAGCTTTGACAATCTACAAACCTGATAGCGTTGGAAAATAAGGCAAGATTTAGATTAAATTAAATGTAAATGTTCTAATTAGCGTTTAAAGAGGACGCGGCACGTTACAAACCTATATCGCGAGATGCACATCCACTGAATGGGACACAGAACATGCTCGCCCGTTCACCTTGAGGTCTACTTTGAGAATATTGCAGGTAATTAAATGAACAGCCGAACTTAAAATGGTAACACTTATTCGGACGTTGTAAATTAAGATAGTAACGGATGGGTTAATTATATTCGTTGACTAACGCTCACTGATGGCTAACGGATCGCAGTCGTCCCGGTCTGCGTTGGGGCTCATGCTCGAGCCACGCCAGTTGCCGCATAGGGGCTAGCATAATCCAGGCAGATTAGCATTACCAGCGCTAAAAGGGAGGACTGGAATGGCCATTTCTGGCTTATTAGTCGGCACCCAAGCCCGGATGGGGCCCTACCCGAGGCAGCAATCCAACTCCTTAATCATTGAGGTAAATGATAATAACATTCAGCAGGCCAGAAAGCATTGGCCAATCGTTCCCTAGCACCGGAGATATACCGAAAATTCATAACCTTTGGGAATTGGGCCATCACCGACTTGACACTCATAATCGTTCCCACCCCTTCTCACCAGTTCGCGACTGGTAGCAGGGGTTGGTGGCAGCTGTCAATGTCAGGATCAACAAACTCCTGAGCTCTGAGATTACTTGTTTTCATTCCCCCTTCCCGCCCCCACCAAAAACCGTTTACCCCGGGGGCTTGGACAGCCCACGACTGCGCCAGCGCACAACAGGCGTTTATACAGGCACTAAGGCCACCTTGGAAGACCTATTCAGCATGCGTCATCACGCCTCCTAACAAGCACGAGACATCGACGACGTGACGACTTGAACTGAACGTTGGACCCCCTTCACCTAACTCTTCTCTCTCTCTCTTCTGCCTTCTCCCTTCCTCCCCTACATGTGACTAGAATCCGACTTATTAATCTCTGAACCCCTTCTTCTCCCTAACTTAACGTTGATTGGATGCCTAAACCTTTGTCATTCTACCCTCCCGCAGATTATTTTTAATGCCTGATTATGAATAATCGACTTCTTGAATTTTCACAAGTGTATTCTTACTGAACGTAAATATGAAAGGTCATCCTGCCCGTTCTTCTCATAGCAAGATTGTTTAAGGCGAGTGGATGTTCTTTACAAATCTTCACATTAGTTACGCTGAAATATTTGGCAATGATTTATTTTTAAATGTAAACATGTTTGCACGACTGGGGTTAAAACTTGAAGCAATGCAGAAGATTTCGAACAATCCTCGACAGGAGAAATTTGCAGCAAACAAAGCCAACCAAAACAGCGAACACACGTGGCGCACTAATCGACGACCATACCACGCAACCAGCTTGTCCACCCTAAGGACAGGGCCGATTAGTTGGATAAAAAGAGGTCATCTACAAGGTCCTCTCTGACGCCTACACTATAGTTTACGGTGGTCAAACTGGAATGCTGGTCCCTATATGCCTACATGAGCACGAATGGGCAGGAGAGAGAAGATCATTTAGCTAAAGTTGCTAGAAACTGGGCACACATTCGCTAGGGCAAGGGCACCCATCACTGGCATTTTGACGTGAAAGGAAGGCTAAGAATTTCTGGAAGCCACACCCTTAAATTAAACAGGTGCCGAACTGCACTTCTCGATATCGGTCAGGTACATAAAAAGGGAAAAATTCTGCAAATATTCTCATGGTTAATTTGAAAACCGAATTTGGCCTGGCAGGCGGTCACCCGTTGGGGACCTCTGACCACCACATGAACTTTGTTTAGTTTGGAAGCCTATTCGATCGGTGTTCGCACATTCCTGAGTGAATATATATATATATCAGTAAGGAGGGTATGACAGCATTTGGGATTAACGTGATACAGAACTGTTTCGGGCTTATTAGCCTTCATCAGCCAAGCATAACCCTGAATGCCAGCTGGTCGGACAACACAAACAAACGAACTCACAGACGGCGCAGTTGGCCCACTACTGGTGTCTATCAGATGGGTCATGAGCACTTCATCGAACCGCAGTTCATCAGCAACTCACCACCTGCCATTTGCTTTAACTGCTGCTCGGGTATATACTCACTCATATTCACCCCATCTGATAGGCACCAGTGGTGGGCCAACTGCGCCATCTGTGAGTGCGTTTGTTTCTGTTGTCTGACCAGCTGGTGTTTAGGGTTATGCTTGGCTGATGAAGGCTAATAAGCCCGAAACAGTTCTGTATCAAGTTACCCCCAAATTCTGTCAACCCTCCTTACTGCTACTATGACTTGGCCGGAATCGGCCTGGCAGGTGGTCACCGGTTGGGGACCTCTGACCACCACATGAACTTTTTTTAGTTCGGAAGCCTATTTGATCGGTGTTCGCACATTTATGAGTAAATATATATATCTATATATGTTTTCAGAAAATCTTCGTCAGGCCAAAACAATTGCAGGAGTAATAAAAACTGTACTGTTAGACACGGTTAATAAGGGTAGTCTGATCAAAATTCCTCGTTCGTTGGCGAGGTCGGCATGTAGATGTTCCTGTGTTTGGAGGGGTGAAGGGAATTGGGTTAGGTTGTGGGCGCTGATCAGAGGTCAGATACATGAAGTGATAATGGCTGCTGTCACTAGGGGGCAGGGGCAGCGAGCAGGCGAAATGCGATCGTCACCTGGCGACGGGATCAGCCACGGAAGGGCAGAGGCTTGTTTCAGCGTCTTCTGAAAACACAGCACTGAATTCAGAAAAAGCACTTCCGTGGCCGACCCCGACACCAGGTGGCGATAGCATTTTCCCCCACCCCCCTAGTGGCAGGCGTTTGCTTCGGGCAAATAACAGCCATTATCACGCCATGTATCTGACCAATATGTAAACAATGAATTGTTATCAGACTGCTCTTAATACCCTTGTCTAACTGTACAGTTTTTATTACTCCGGCAAATAGTTTGGCCTGATAAAAGTTTGCTGTAAACATATGTTTGCCAAACTGACTTCTTAAAAAATGCATACGCGGTAGCTAATCAGTACACTGTGTCAGCTCTCAGAATTGACCCACTGGCAGTAATGACAAAGTCATATCGAGTTTTTTAGTGATATTTAGAGTTCAACTGTTTGGCAGATTTATTGTACATCTTACGGCAACCTGATGGACCCAGCGTCAAAAATTTACAAAATAACTTTCCTATTGATCCAGTTGCGAAAAAACAACAGTCTCAGTGGGATTCGAACCCACGCCAGCAGCAGAAGGCTTGAGTACAGCCAGCGCTCTAGGTAACTGAGCTGTCAAATCCCACCGGGGGCGTCGATTTTTTTCCAAATTGGATGAAGTTAATTATGCAAGGATACACTGCATGATATACATATGCAATCTCTAAATCGTTTAATGGACCCCTGGGAACCGTTAATGGTCTTCAAATCTTTTTCTACTGCTTACCTTCCCTGCATATTCCCGGCCAAAACGCGGGTCACTTCTTAATGCTCTCAAGAGAAAGAAAATCTACATTTAGCCTAACGGAAATTCCCTTCGTTCTCGCGGGATTCTCATAGACAGAAAAAAATTAGTTTTCGCGAATGGCTTTACCCTTGCGTGGTGGCTTTCATCAGGCTGGCTTCCGCGTGCAAAGTGTTTTCGCCCGGCCAGCAGATCTGCCGACCGAATCGATATGCGAGAAGCATTGTATGATGAACCCCAACAACAACATCAACTACGACGGGTTTCGTGACTTTCGCCAGTTCCTGCACGAGAAGGGATATAAAAAAATTTGGGAAAATATTTCATAATTTTCCAGCGGCTTTTGAGTCCAAATTAGCAGCATATTTGCTTTCGGGGTCAGTTCCTTCGACTGCAACAAATACAAGGTGCTTTATTTCGGTCCTCTGCCGAATAAACGGCGACAACCTTTGAGCTACGCAGGTTTGGTGTACAGCTTATAAAATTAACAAGAGCACCCCGTTTTGGCCAAATATTGCTCTAATTTGCCAGCCGGTACTTATCCGCTTATTTTTCTGAAAATAATTCTTTGTTGGATTAGTTTCGTATGGTTGCGTGTTGAGGCTGTGTTAGCCGTTCGAATGAAATACGACTGTACGTGAATGTTCAATATGAAGCCCGTACGAGTTATGGACTTATTGTCTCTCCGTTGAGCTATTTCCGGTGACGCAAATATTTCTGTCAATCTCGAAGGTGACCGTAATGACCATTTGTGGCTAATTAGCCGCCATCAGCCAGTCATACTCAACTCAAAGCAGCCCTCGCAGTCAGGCACATATCGACAGGTATAATATGCTGAAGTAGAACCGACAAAGACGAGGGATAGCTGGATGGTTATTTCTGGCTCGCCATCTCGTATGTGAAAAAATGTATCAGAGGCAGCTGCTAGAATCCTGTTACCATTCGGGATCGGTGTTGCTCATAGGCCGGAATCAACTATCAGACAGCAAATCATGCGGCCCAAAGACCTGCTGCCGTTGACAGAACAATCAGGCGTGGTCTACAGCATACCATGCCAAGAATGTGATGCAAGATGTGTCGGTGAAACGGGCAGACGCCTCGGTAAAAGATTGCACGAGAATCAACAGGCAATCGACCGCAAGGGTAAGCTGTCTATGGTCTATAGCCACCCACAGCAGAAAAAACACGTCTTCACCTTTGAAAAAGCAAGGGTCCTCGCTCGAGCCAATGACAAAATGACAATCCAGGCAGGCAGGAACATTAGTCAGTCGACGATGGGTACGTCAGCCACTACGCTGACCTGCGACAGCCAAAAAGTGAGCAGAGATCACACGAGCTCCAAAGCGATCAATATCACCGTCAGTCAATATCGATCAGGCAGGTCGAAGTTCATGCGTAGAGTGCGTATATAAAAGCAGGCACGTGACAAGGCTGTAACTTTCCCGGCGAACAGGAACAACCACCCGGTTACTCTGACGATGGAACCGAGAGATTGTCCGAAACGTCAGTCTCAAAATAAAATCGTCCATATCCTTGTACCTTTTTCATGCTCTCCTTTGGGGGATGGTTAACACGATTTATGACTTAGTAGCCGTCATCAGCCGGTCATACCCAACCCCAAGTGGTGCACCATCAGAGGCTCAAACACACGAACTTTTGATTAGAAGTCTAACCATAACGCTACGGGCTCGTTGTCCTGCCGGGTTTTCTCGGTAAATATTGACACTCGCTCATGAACGCCCACCGATCGCTAACTCGTCATCCTCTGCATGAGATTTCATTATTACGTCCTGCTGACAGCGGCACAGCTTCTAGTAGTCTCCCTTGTCTTTGCTGGCGGTTAAATCTGCCTATAGTACTCTAGCCGTTAGGCTATGGACTGTCTGTACTGGCAGTTTTGGTTGGGAAAATTACCATTGGTCCATGGACACTCACTTGTCGTATTCTACCTTTGGGGTCACTTTCGATCCCCTTGGGAGAACGGGATGAGTAAGCTCCGTAACCGATCGTTGAGCCCCCATCCGCAAGTAAACTTGTCCTCCGGAGTAATTTCCCGCTTTCTCCGATATATTTGCCTTATCCACAACCGCACCGGATACGGTAAATGACTCTAACCGTTTCCTCCAGTGGCAGTAGGCCTTTCGGTCTCGTGACCCAGCGCCCGATAGTTGTTCCTGACATATGCGCAATTCCACCTCCAAGCGGGAAACATTCTTCACCTACGAAAAAGCTCGCCAAGCGCTTTGGCCACCAAAATCTATGGTAATGAATTGCCATTTCCATACTGCGTACTGAGATATTATGTGAGCAGGAGAATTAGTTATGTGGGCAGGGCTGGGCCCAGCAACAATTCCGACAACAGCGAACATAATTTTCGTTCAATTATCAAGCCCGGATCCGACACGGACAAGGGGATCCCGGCCATTATTGACTCGCAGGCGAACTGCCAAGCCATCACCGCACCAAGTACGACCCCAAACGGTAGTTACAGGAGTTGGTAATTATAATGCGCATGCGGTCGCCAGGCCCCCACAAACTATAAATACCACACAATCTGGGAATGTATCATTCTATTGTTGACAGAACCCGAGCCGTCAAGCTATCAAATTTCTTTTTCCAGCGATTGCATCCTCTACATCTGAACTGCTTCCTGGAGCTCGCGTATTCGCTTCTATCGGTGAGTGGCGTCATTTCTAGGCATGACTGCCACGTGTTCAGCAATTCGCGTCTTGAGAAGTATTCCATTTTCGCCGACGTAGTAGCTTTTTCCACAACTGTACCACATCTGTCCCCAGCGATCATATATACTCCACAATTACTATCTGAGATTTGAATTTTTGGCTGTACTGGCTGTACTGAGTGTAATGCCACCTCTATAACGGGTAAGATTCCAGCAGCATTTTCTAGGAGGAAGGTGCAAGGGAACCAGATATTATTTCTAACTGAATAAAATGCTAGGAAATACGGCCCCAAATGGACAACCATTATTGGGAGGGGGGGATATTAAAAGCGCTCCTAATATTCGATGGCTTCACAAAGGTCCACAAACCGGGAATTCCCCTACGACCGATCGTTTCCCTCAGAGGTACACCAATATTTGGCCTAGCCAAGTGGTTGTTTCAACGCTTGAAATTTCAAACTCAGGGCACTGCCACGACCGTCAACCCAGCTGAAAAATTCATACAAACGCTGCAATCAATTGGGATGGCACCAAGGTGATTGCCATGGCTAACACGAGGCAAGCGATGGAATGCATCGAAGCGTGACACTCGAGCCCGGCTCGTATTAACAGACATGTAGAGCTTGACTCACAGTATACCGGTTTTCGCGCGTGGCCGACTAATCCTGGCCCAGCCGGAAACAACAGCAGGTTGCCCGTGCTCGGTCAAGTAGAATTTAACTGACTCTGAACCAGCCTCCCCCCCCTTCCCCGAACACCTGGCCCACAGTCCGAACGTTAACACCTCCCTCCCCTCATGAGCACAACCTATCACCGCAGGAGTCACGTCACCATCACCCTCTCACCCAATCCCACCCCGTTCGTTGTAACCTGTGCTCCAAAAACCTCTAGTGCGACATTCCCACTCCCCACGTTTCATTTAGTCTGACGACAAACAAGTGATACCTGTTTGAAAATTCACGAGTAAGACTCGATTTTCCGAAGATCTTCTTTCTTTTTATCATATCATCTCGAAATGCAACTTACTTCGCTTATCCACATGAAGAAGTGATGGTATCTTTCGATGTGACCTCACTTTTCAACTCGGTACTGCAACACCTTGCAGTTGAAACCATTCAAACCGTGCTAGAAAAGGAATACAACGAGACGGACACGAACTTCAAAATGAGTCATTTCATTGGACTCCCGAAACATTGCTTGAGCGCCTTTTTCACCTTTAATGGAACGGCATTTGAACAAGTAAAAGGTATATCAATGGAGTCGCCATTCTACCGGTTTATTTTTGAGGCGGTACTACAACGACTGGACGTAGTGGCTTTCGAACACTATCGGCCACGATTGTGGGTCCGGTATATTGACGAAACGTTTGTTATCATTGGTCGAGACAGGATTGAGGATTTCACAGAGGATCTAAGCTCGATCTTCCCTGATATACAGTTCACGATGGAGGAAGAAAATGGCTACCAGTTGCTGTTCCTCGACGTGTTGGCATACAGAAAAGACGGTGGTAACTCAAAACAGCAGTTAACAGGGAGGCGACTTATACCTCTTGCATCCTGCATTACCTCAGCAAACATCCAGTCTCACGCAAACGCAGCTGCGTACGAACGCTATATCGCCGTGTAGAAACTCACTGCAGCGAACCAACTCACAAAAAGGCTGAGGTACAATCTCTGCGGAAACTCTTTACAATGAACGCTTATCCTGGCACATTCGTCGAAAAATGCAGGCGAGGAACCAACCGAAAAAAAGCCAACGGGACAGCCACAACCGACACGCTGGCGATCAATAACTTCTATTACTGGTCAGCGAATTTGGGATTAGCGTCGCTCACAGACTGGAAGCGACAATCCGCAGACAACTTATTGGACCCGAAGACTCAGTACCCGGTAACCAAAATTTTAGTGTCATTTACCGCATCAACTGTCTTTGTGGTCAAGCCAATTATGTTAGTGAAACCAGCGAACGGATTCTCACGAGAATGCACCAGCATGAACTCGCCGTGCGACAGAATGACAAGCGTTCCCCGGTAGCCGTCAACGCATTTACGCTAGGACACGCCTTCGAATTCGAACGCGTGCAAATGCTAGGTCAGACAGACGACCGAACTTCACGCCTGCTGCAGGAAGCACGGCTTTCACGTGCGAGTTCGATTAACAGGCATATCGATCTTCTTGATGCCTACCTCGTGTTAGGTGAGCAGATCGAGGGCAGAGGTCACTCCCGACAGAACTGAGTTAAGTAAGCAGTGAGCTGTACATTTTTTTTCATTCCTTGACAATGAGCTCGCGGGAGTGTTCGAAACGTCGGACAAATACACTCCTGGTCTCAGAGAACGTTTTACCGTCTTCTATTCAGTTACCTGGGCATCACATACTGTCGACTATTCAGAATATTAACAATTTTTCATTGAAGCTGACTGATCAGTAGCGGGTCTCGATCCTTCCATTCTATCTTGAGCATCACACTCGAGTCTCGCCAGCAACCATACGGCGGTTGGTATTCCAGGCGGCTAAATATCATCGACAAAAGGAAAGGAGACCGAGGGAAAGGAGGAGGATGAGGATGAACAGGGGAATAACCACGCTAATTTTCCAGCCGGAGCCCATGATAGGGGGCACAACCCTATCACGACGAAAAAATATCTCGAGAGATATGGCAACCGCGTGGCCCGCGGCTTTTGTGAGTCATATTTGTCAGAACAAAATACGTCAAAAAGCGGAATAACACCACCCTCTCTCTGTATTCGCTGCTGAAACTTGCTGCCTTGACACAGTAATTCAGCAGATTGGCTGCGTGCAAGCGGGTGGTCGGCAGTGTAAGCGAGTCAAATTGCCGACCATTTATCATGGATGATGAAACTGATTTCACGGATGCAGTGGGTAGAGTGATCGTCGTCTTAGGGTGAGTAATGCCGAGGTTGTTGCAGTCAAGCTCACCGTCATCTTCCCGTTGCGTGCATCTGAAAAAAATAGCAGAAATATTTCAGGATGCCGAAGAAATCTTAGTTTAGATTCTATGCTCGCCTATTTCGGTGAACTCTGTAAAAGTTTTGTCAATTTTTCCAAACAGATATTCATTATTTTACGATGTACACATATATTGACGTTGTAACGTACCAAAATAACAGTCCAGGGTCTAAATAAAAGGCCCAGACACGTGTTTTGCCGGTGTTCCGCCATTTCTTAACACAGCTGCGAGGGCTCCGGCTTGAAAGTTGGTTTCCTTGCTTTCACTGTTTGCTTTCTGCTTTTAAATTTCTTTAGAAATTAATTTCTGTTCGCAATATTGAAGCTCTATAGGCATAGACCAAAAATAGGCTGTTTTGGGTCAATCTCCGTCGACTATTGCGTTTCACCCTAAAATATCCATCGAATTTCGGTCGAAGCCCTATGTATATTGATGTACACCGCAAACAGATGTCAGTTCCGAAAAAAACTGAATATGCGTATGTACGTTGCTGATAGAATCGAAAATGATTATATACGTATATATTGTAGAGCAGAGGTAGCCTGCATTGCGAACGATAAACTGAAAAAAATAAATGGCTATTCGGAAAAAAATAATTTGTGCTTCTGCATTTTCTAGCTGGTTATACCCGCCCCTCGTCAGACGAAATAAGGATGTCACACTATACAACTTAAAATGACAGGCTAAGTAAACTACTGGCGTTTGTAGGTGTGAGTCATTGTTCATTTGTGAGCGGGAGGGAGCGGATAATCTGCGGCACCCTGCGCCCGAAGGGGCAGTGCAAATGGTGGGTCGGTTGAGTTCCGAGTGGCTGGGTTGACGGTCGTTGATGTAGGTGGGTTAGACTTCGTTAATGTGGCAAGATGAACTGCCATTGGTGGGGAGATTAAGACAGGGGACGGTAAGTTGTGAACAGGGGCTCTCGAGCCGTGCGTTCATGCCGATATGGTGGTTAATCATACCCATGTTAGGGTACAAAACTTCTATAAATTCTCGAGTTTATTTTGTTCTGGCCATGGTGATAACCGTTGTAGCATCCCAATGAAATATATAGTCGCATGAGATTGCGTGTGCACAGACGAGGGACAGGGGGTCTTGGCGAACGAGAGCCTGTTTATATTTTTTCATACGGGTGCCCAGGGGTCGACCTGTGTGAGCAATCTGCGCACAATAATCAGCAGCGAACAGGCAGGTCTTTGTGTGTCGAGCATGCATATAATACAAGGCGAGCGTCAAAAATGGGACAGTCATGGTCATCAGAAAGTACCACCACATTACTCTCATGATGATATTGGGAGTGGTTTCGAAACGTCAGTCTAAATGTCCTCTTCTTGTTCTTCTTCTTGGGGGTGGGGGAGAGGGAAGGAAAAACAAAACACGAATATAGGCAAAGAAGATAAAGACAAATTTATTGAGACAGCACTTTTGCTTGTCAGCTGCGTATAACAGGCCATCTTCAGAGATACTGAATATGCAGTTTGGATAACAGAAAATTTGCGGTTGGGTAAAAGGGTAGGAATTGAATTCATGGCAAGTAGAGCCCTCTTCCAGACTATAAGCAAATATTGCAGTGAACCTCAGGGGTAGGTGTGACAACTCCGGCATCTTCAGAACCAACTAGCAATGGATGGGTATCCGTTTAGTTTTGTCAGTTGCCGACTTTGTATACACCCATGGCGAGCAATCAAAAGGGATCCACCAGCATTTTGTCACCCACTACCGTATATAAATAGTATCTCAGAAGCAACGAAAGATAATGCTCAATAGTTTGGCGTGTTTATCACTTCACACCCGATAGTTACCATGCGCACTCGAATCATGCAAATAAAGGACGGACTGTACTAGCCAGCGAAGAGGACACCACGACTAACTGGTCAGTTACGGAGGCAGGGTTACGAGGACCCTTTACCATGGGGACAGGGCGCTCCTGACAGCGAAGTAGCATACACCACTATAATTACTTCCTCCATATCTTTCTTGATTGCTGTTTCTATTCCCTTGACAACCTGATGACTTCTGACAGTTGATTGGCCTATAGCCTGTAAGAGTTCGAAAGCTCAGGTCTTCTTCTTTGTCTAGGAAGAATAAAAATTACACCAAAATCAAAGTATACAATCAAACACTATTTGAACAGAGCCTGAAAGTAATCAAATATGGCAGAAGACACTCAACTATCAAGAGAAAAGAGAGTTTATCCATTTTTAACCAAATTTTCTTATTAACCTTCAGGTTAATTAAAAAAAATTGTCAAAAATCTCAACTTCTATTTTATCCTTACCATGATGAAAGTTAACCGACACCTATATTTGTAAGCTAAATATCTAAGTTAAGTTTTTATTTTAAAGTGGTAACCCATTATACAAATTGTTTAATCTAAGTTAAAACAATAGACGGCTGTCGTTTAAGACGTACACTTTGCTCGATAATGTGTCTTTCTATTTTAAGGCATTTATAAATTTGGCCCACATGTCCTTTTCCATAAGAACTTACAGCTGTAGATTGTTTTATCGTATCGACATAAACGACCTTCGGTAGGCATATATATATATATATTCACTCAAGAATGTGCGAACACCGATCGAATAGGCTTCCGAACTAAACAAAGTTCATGTGGTGGTCAGAGGTCCCCAACGGGTGACCGCCTGCCAGGCCGATTCCGGCTAAGTCATAATAGCAGTAAGTGGGGTATGACAGCATCTGGGGGTAACTTGATACAGAACTGTTTCAGGCTTATTAGCCTTCATCAGCCAAGCATAACCCTGAACACCAGCTGGTCGGACAACACAAACAAACGCACTCACAGACGGCGCAGTTGGTCCACCACTGGTGTCTATCAGATGGGTCATAAGCACTTCATCGAACCGCAGTTCATCAGCGCCTCGCCACCTGCCATTTGCTGTCACTGCTGATCGGGTATATATTCACTCAGGAATGTGCGAACACCGATCAAATAGGCTTCCGAACTAAACAAAGTTCATGTGGTGGTCAGAGGTCCCCAACGGGTGACCGCCTGCCAGGCCGATTCCGGCCAAGTCATAAGAGCAGTAAGTGGGGTATGACAGCATCTGGGGGTAACTTTTGTTTGTGTTGTCCGACCAGCTTACCATATATATATATATGGAACAAAGGTGCTCATCCGATCTATCTGGTAAGGGCACATACTTGTCCCGGAAGTGCCTTGAGGCTCGTACATGAGCGATATCAGGCTTGTCGCTTAGCGACCTCAGAATATGATGGAGTAGATCCGACAAAGACAAGGGAGACCGGAATGGCCATTGCTGGCTTGTTAGCCGTCATCAGCCCGTCATACCAAATCTCAGGTGTCGGAACCCCCGAGATTCGAACCCGGGTGGTAAACCCAATGACCAAAGGTCCCGGGTTCGAATCTCGGGGTTTTCGACCCCTGAGATTGGGTATGACTGGCTGATGACGGCTAACAAGCCAGAAATGGCCATTCC
>JAYGXS010000001.1:116675976-116688174 GCA_036362985.1 Ligula intestinalis | reverse complement strand
GAAATCCTCGCAAGAGGGGACAACCGCGTGAGCCGCGAGCTGCTCGAGTCATGGTTCTCAGGCCCCCAGTCCATCAACAAGCGCAACGATTTGGCGTTCCCATACGGTGTACTGAGAAATTTCCTGAACAAGAAAATCAGTCACGTGGGAAGGACTGGGCGTAACTCTGACGACAGCGGGCCTAATTGTCGAGCAATTATCCAACCTACATCCGACGCGGACAAGAACGCTGTTGCAATTAATGAGCAATCACCGGACCAATTAAGACCTCCAGTGGTGGCTACAGGAACGGACAATTATAGTACACATGTGGGTGACCGCTGTGAACTATAAATACCGTGCAATCTGTGCATGTATCACCCCCTATCTGCGCATGTCTCAGACCTGTTTACGATTACCTATGACTAAGGATTCCCGACGGAATCCGAAACGTCAGGAAAATAAAGTCCTTGTTCCAGTGATCGCATCTTCTTCTTCGGAACAGCTGCCTGGAACTCGTATATTCTCCTCTACTGTTTAATAATTCTGCGAAAATTCCAGTTTCTGCGATTGAAAAGCCATGTTGGCAAACGATCGTTTTTGGTCATTCATCGTCAGGCCAGTACATGACATGGGGAATAAAATTGGTCAATTAATTACAGCGTTTATGCAATCGTCAGGTTAGGGAAGGGGGGAGGGGGAGGAAAAGGGTGAGGGTAATTAAGCAGCTGAGTATTCCCTCGTCTCCTGAACGCGGGCGCCTGCGCGGGTAGGATGCTGGTTGCCATGCCCAGATGAGACAGGGGGGATGTTCTCGCGGTCAGCGGGTTGAGTTCTGTATGTCAGCCGCGCAGCTTGCGCATGACTATTCTTCTTTGGCTTCAAGAGATGTTGGATTTCCGCGTGCAGTCGGCCAAATGAGGGAGATGGCTTGTACCAGTGCCTTTTGACTCTATGCTGTCAAAAGCCGCTGGTACAAGCCATCTCCCTCGCTTGGCCGACTGCACGCAGAAATCCATAACCTCTTGAAGCCAAAGAAGACGAAGCCACGGAGAATAGTCAAGCGCAAGTTGTGCGGCTGACATACAGAACTCAACCCGCTGACCGCGAGAACATCCCCCCTGTCTCATCTGCGCATGGCAACCAGCGTCCTACCCGCGCAGGCGCCCGCATTCAGGAAGAGAAGGAAAAACCAGCTAATTAATTACCCTCACCTGATGATGAATGAGCGAAAACGATCGTTTGCCAACATGACTGTTAAATAAATTCATTAAAAAATGAACGTGAAGTGGATCAACAACAATGAAAGAATAGATGGTACAGACTCAGGAATCATCTTGGAAAACACGTGCTTTCCGCAGATGAAAGATTCAGGAACGTCCCTCTCGGACAGCAGTCTCAAACAGGATTATAGAAATATTCCTCAGGAGGTGCGGCAACACTGAAATATTGGGACAACTGAAAGAGATGGTCATGATCTGCGTTCCTAATCAGGGAAAATGTGATAGAATTATACAACACTCACAGCATTCCCTTGGCGCTCAGTCTTTGCTGGCAGATTAGTTTTTATTAGTATCAAAAAAGCACGTGGTTGGCGGGTGCAAAGGTAAGACACACGACTAATAACTCTCGCACTGCCATGTTGGTCTCCTATTAGCCTGGTCTAGCCCTATGCTTAGACCTAACTCTAAACTCCTACCTTTAGCGTGAGGTCACTTGTATTCGGGGGGCCTCTTAATCCCATGCCCTAGCGTTAAGAGTTTCAGATGTTGCCTTTCACCGTAAATTCTGAATGCAACTGCCTTCATATTGCTCTATGAGATTACTCATTGAAAAATGTTAATTGCGCAGGTAATCGTAAACGTCCCCGACTTTTCTGTCGGTGGAGCTGAAGGAAATGCTGCCTGCGTTAGTCCACTTCGCACAAACTATTTTATATTTATTAGGAGGGCTTAGCAGATGTGAATAATTTAGTTGACCCAACTGTGAACAATTGTCGGCTTAGGTGTGATTCGAACCGACATCAACAAGGAAGACTTTAGTACAGTTAATGTTCTACCAATAGAGCTACGAGGACACTGGGCTCGAAGCCCTCCGAGGCTACTAATGTTTTACAATTGGGGCAACTGAATTATTCAAATCTACCAAACCCTTCTAATAATTGCGTGAGCAAAGAAGTCATTCTGGTTGATTCTGGATCATAACTTAGGAAATCCTGCTTGGGCAGTCTACTTACTGTATCTTTAGTTGTGTATTGGTTGGTAAAATCGATCCAAACGTGATAAAATTAAGGCCTTTCGGCGTGCGCTGGTAGCTCAATTGGTATAGAAATGGCTGTACTTAAGCCTATCTGCTGATGCGTGTCCGAATCCCACCGAGGCCACTAATGTTTCACAATTGGATCAACTGTTTTATCCTTCGATAATCAACAATACAATTTCCACCCCTGGTGCAGGAAATCTCCTCTAAATTGGCAGTTTTACGCTCACGCTCTGAACCAGTTATCCTACCCAGCTACTAGAGCTCAGGTGGCATTTCGGTGAAACGGAGCCTTTCACTTGGCTGTTGAAATGTTTACTGGGGATGAGGTGGATGAGGAAGTCACAGATGCCATTGTGCATCTCTGTCCATGGGGCAGCTAGTAGACTTGCGAGCTAAACCATGGAAAAAATAACTGGTTCCATGCTGGAGGAGGGCCGGCGGGCTGGCTGTGGACACCCTCTAATGGAGGAAGAGCTGACCGTAAAGGTGGACAGCCTGTGCATACAGGCACGGGGTTCCAAACCCACCGACTCAACGAATTTTCCAAAAATATGTCAACTGAATTATTCAAATCTACCAAACCCTTCTTATAATTAAGTGACGCTTGTAGCCATTCTGGTTGATTCATGATGATAACTTAGGAAATCCTGCCTGGGTAGTAAACCTACTGTACCCGTACTGGTGTGTGCACCTTCTGTTTGAAGCCCGGAGCAGAACAGGGCTTCCTTTGGTTTCCGCCCTCTCGCCTCTGTCCACCAAAAGCTATGTCGCATTTTACTGATTTTGGGCTAGGATACTGCTGCTAACGTTAATATGCCACTTTAAGGAGTGCTAATTCCAGCAAGCATACTTACTAATATCAGCATATAGTATATGATAGTTATATATTCGTATAATTGTATCAATAGCTGGCATACATTCTATTATTGCGACAAGCATAATAGATGCGGATGCAAGTTAACGCGCATCCTAAACTTCATCTGGGCTGATTTCTAAGATAGCCGGACGAGTGTTCACTTCCAGCATAGCATCACTAACGAATAAGGAATACAGTAACTTGAACTTGGGCAACAGTAGCTTATGTATTCCCCGCATCAATCCCAACTCCACGCATGCTGCCCTACGAAAACGGTGGTTATGGGGTTTTATGTTTGGGGAATCAGGACATGCAGTGGAAGGTACTTTAATAACTGCTATATGCATTTTATTTTATTGTATTTAGAAGTGTTGTTAATTTATATCTGCAGATTTTCCTAATCTGTACTATTGTTTAACGTATTGCGGAAAAACCCGATTATCAGAATGCAGGTTTCTTAAAATTAAAAGAAATTGAAATGGTGGTTGAAAGGTCATCTACTCAAACTTACTACAAGTCAAACGTACCGTTCTCGAGTAAGATTAGTATAGTCCGCAGGTGCGAAGCCTCGCGCTTACCTTTAATTTATATGCGGGAGAACTTTCCCCCAATGGCCGCGGGAAATAATTTCGCCTAGGTTTTTCATTGCCTATCACATTTCCTCACTCCCAAAACACCTGCAACCACCATTTCCATAGGACCAAATACTGTTACTAGGGGTATATGAGGTTCATTACTAAAACTATCTAATCCTATATCTCGTTAATTAACGAGGCAATTCCTACCTCTGATGCAGAAAATCTCCGCTACATTTAAATTTGTACAGTAGACGCCGTTGATCGTGCAATATTTCGACATATGCGAAAGACTAATACTCTTTCGCTAATCGGAATTGACTCCAGTTGTGATGCTGATTATCGTGTAGTCTATTCTGAAGTCATTTCAGTCAGGATAGGATGCCGGCTTTTTAACGAGCTTCGTTCCGACCCCTAGCAAAGCATATCTATTGTAAAAACTGACTACTTCAATAGTTTGAATTTTTATCATTTATTTAGACTGCCTTTATAAATTTAAATACCTTTTATGGAAAACATGGACGAAAAACTATTTCTTGTACATGGTTGATAGCAAATTACGCGTTTTTTAAATTTTATACCTGAAGGAAGGGTAGTTTTCGGTTTTAAAAAAATTGCCCTTTAGCCGAATAATTTTCTAACCTAGTGACTGTTATACTCGAATTCAAGGTTTAGAAACTGCGCACTGTGTACATCTTGTTTAAGGAAAAGTACGTTCTCACCTAAAGTCTGAAGAAGATGTCACATAGTTGTCATAGAATATTTAGATAGATGTGAAACATATATTATGCAGCTTAGGTAGCGTTAATAAACCGACAGATACGATGTTTTACGAATAAACGCCTCACAATTGTAGAAAAGCTCATAATTAGCAACATTTTTAAACCCGAAAGCTACCCTTTCTTCAGGTGTAAAATTTAAAAAACGCGTAATTTTCTATCAAACATGTACAAGAAATAGTTTTTTCGTCCATGTTTTCCATAAAGTATATTTCAATTTATAAAGGCAGTCAAAATCAACGATAAAAAGGCAAACTACTTGAGTAGTCAGTTTTTACAATAGATACGCTTTGCTAGGAGTCGGGACGAAGCTCGTTAAGAAGCCGGCATCCTATCCTGACTGAAATGACTTCAGAATAGACTACACGATAATCACTATCACAACTGGAGTCAATTCCGATTAGCGAAAGAGTATTGGTCTTTCGCATATGTCGAAATATTGCATGATCAACGGCGTCTACCTAATGCCGTCCAGCCACCTCAGATGGCATTTTGCTGAAATGGATCCTTTCACACGGCTGCTGAAATGTTTACTGGGAGGTGGAGGTGGAGGAGGGGGTCACAGCTGCCAATGCGCCTCTGTTCCTTTTTCAGGGGGGGGGTGGCAGTTAGCAGGCTCCAGCTTCTGCAGGCTTGCGAGCTAATTGGATGGGACTGTGAGGACGGAATTCAGGCTAATAAAAAAACCGCCGTCAAAAAAACTGGTCCTGTGCCGGAGGAGAGCCGGAGTGAGGGGGAGGGGGGGGGGGGGGACCCCCCCTAACGGGGGGGGGGCTGACCATGAGAGGGGTGGGTAGCCTGTGGCCTCACGCCATTCCCCCGTAGCTCTCCCTGCCCCAGTGGTAATAGCATTAGTGAATTGTTTTAGCCGGTTGACAGCTTCACAGCCTGACATTTACCTGAATCAAGCGTTGACAACGGTGGGGGGAGGGGGGAGAGAACGCCGAGCCGACCACCTGTACAGCAGCCTCCACAAGAGACTAGATCCAGAGGAAGGCTGTATGATTAATGCGAATTTTCGCCTTTAATACCGTCTTCATAACATGCCTTTAGGCGGTGGGTGGAGGGCGGTGGGGGGGGGGGAGCAGTAGATTGCGAAAACTAATAACAGGTAGACATGAACGTTAGGTGGGGGTGGGCGGGCGCCCGGACCTGAGCTAACCTTTAGGCGCGCGAGAAAAAAATGATCTTCCGGTCAAAGTGCACAGGTTTGTTTTTGCATCCAATGTGTGTGTATGCGTGTGTATAATTTTCACAATCCATTAACTCAATTCGGTGTACTTGGACTGATTACAGTGGCATTCCTAACGGAGATGGAGGCCACGAACGCACCCTAAATAGTTCGCATTCTGTCACTCCATACCCGATTTAAACAGGGCGTTAGCATTAACTACAACCCCTCAAACGTATTCCTCACGGCAGCATTTAAGAAACATCGTCCAGGCAATATGATTTGGTGTATTGTGCTATGGCAGTTACCAAATCGAACAATCTTCACCGGTTCGGGTGATTCTAATATTGTTTCACCAACGTGGTTGCTTTCCAATGGCACACATTACAAAGACACACAGGGCCCCGGGGTAATTTTTTTCCGAGAACCAAATGACGCATTTCATTCTGTATATGCATTTACTGAGTTAAGTATGCTAGTGGCCACAGTACGCTAAGAATGAGGGAGTTTTTCGATGAAAGAAGGAGCGGATAATTTAGACAGGATTTAACACGAGCTGTTATTGTAGCTAATTATGATGATGAGGAGGAGGAAGAGGTGGAAGAAACGACGTATATGGCTACCTAAACAGGGACACAATGACACGAATGTTTCGGAAGTTACACTGCCGCTGTACTATCTAGCAGAGTGCACAATTTCCTCTTTGAGCTTCTGATCAAATTGCTTCGAATCTTCTCGTCCCATGTGCCGCGGCTTCCCCTGTACCTCTTCCCATATATCACGCTACCAATGTTTTGCATTGCTTTTACTGGCACGTCATCGTACTTGATGAGAATCAGAAATACAGAAGGTGAGATTTAGAACCCTGGGCACCGCGAGAGGAGCCGTTTTAGCTGAAAATGTTTACTTTTGACTTTAAAATAAAGCACATTGCCCCTCGACCTCTTTTATTTCAAAAAACGGACCACTATTTTCATAAAAATATATGGTTCTCTGAGACCTACACTACGGTCGGAATTACTAGATGCCAGGGCGGCATAACTCTGTATGAGACAGGAGACACAACAGCATAATAACGCCAATGCCCCGCAACGAAGTGCTTTGAAATTAACACTATAGGATGATTATGGGGCCCACGACGAATGAGTAATGATACCGGAAGCCAACCAAGAGCAAAGGTATCGTATGACTGTAGCAGTTGGGAATGACTACGCTAAAACAATGGCATCAATTTCCAGCCAAAAAGCTTTCGTCGTCAGAGTCATAACATAACATAAAATACTGTCATAAAACTCTCCTAGATTATCAGTAGCATAAAAAGAAGGAACAGGCCACATCATAATTCCGATGGGAGTGTGTCAGGCACCAGCCAAATGGTCAGCCCTGCTGGAACAAAACCAAGTTATTATATATTTACAGTCATGACAGTCAGAGACCGTTGAATTCTGAATCTGGAGATAGACCGTGGGAAACTCCAGTCCACTATCACCATCACAGCTATTTTACTCGTGGTGATGGTGAGGAGTAACGTCTTCCTTAAAATGTCGTCACCCATTCCTGCCACATAGCGCCCCTCTGCAGATAAAAGGAGGTTAATGCTTTCAGGCGTTGAGGGCCACTGCATTTTTTGATCTCAGTTGGAAGTGAGTCTGCGCTACTCTGCCTCTGATCTCGGCGATACCCCGACTTTTGCCTGCATAGAGAACAAACAGGACAGCGCATCGATTATTTTTCTTTGCAGTGGTCTTTTGAGAAATTCCTCTCAGGCGAAACACAGTGGGATGAAAATTTTCCGAAAATGTTCGATCTGGTAAATGAAAATCTGTGACCCTTCTGACAGGGTTATGGCCCATCAAGGCTGACCCGCGGAACAGTCCCGGGGAGTTTCGTGGCGCTGAGTGCCTTTAGCGTCGTGAAGAAATAATCATTTTCACAATGCCTCCTCAGCTTGCTAGAAATTCAGTTTTTTGGTACACGTTATATGCGATAGGTAGCATTTTACGTTGAAGAATGCAAACTTTTCGGAGGGTGGAGGGTAGGGGTATGTGCGCGAACAGGATATAAAAATGACCATTTTAAGAAAATAGTCATCGTAATTCTTTTTTTTATTATAATATCATCAGTCTGAATATTGTCTCTCTGCGTGTATTATAAGAATTGTGCCATTTCGCATTCTTCCCTTCTGCTTTCTTCCTTCTCTTGGTCTAGCACCTACCTTTGTTTGATTTTCCTTTACTATTAAGACTCGGTGGTAGCCTGCGATCAGCACTACTACCACTGAATATTATTGCCTTTGCTTGCCAAGCCTTGTATGCTCGCTTCTGACAGCTTTCTCTCAAACTCGTGGTTGTTCCGCTGCAGGGCCACCCGCAGAGATAGCATTTTGCTGGCTGATTGGAGGCGACAGATGACATGTACCGGGGTCCTGTAATCCTCTAAAGTGTTCAGGAAAGCAACCAAGACTATGCAAGTCCTAAACTACAGCAGCAACCACCCAATCGGTCACAAACGCAGCTGCGTAAGAGCGCTACTCTGGCGCATCGAGACGCATTGCAGTGAAGTGGAAGACAAAATTGCTGAATTACAATATGTTCGACGGGTACTGATAGTGACCAGTGCATACGCAAACGAGAGAAAAAGCCACGGCCAGCTGGTCCAAACATTTGGCGAGCTCTTCCGTACGTGAAGAATGCATCGGAAGCGGTTAGCCATCTACTCAACTTACTTGAAGTTGGAGTTGCACACAGGCCGGAAGCAACCATCAGGCGCCGGGTCATGAGGCCGATAGACTCACTGCCACGGCAGGAAACAGCTGGAGTCGTTTACCGGATCTGGTGTAGTTGTGGACAAAGCAAGTACGTCGGAGACACCGGGAGATTACTCTGGACGCGAATGGCCGAGCATGCAGCGACGGTGAGGAAGAAAGATGCCAACTCCCAGATTGCAGCTCACTCAACGGTAGCCGGCCACATTTTCAAGTTTGATGAGGCCGAAGTCATCGCAAGAGGAGACAACCGCGTGAGCCGGGAGCTGTTAGCGTAATGGTTCTCAGGCTCCCAGTTCATCAACAGGCTCAACGATTTGGCGTTCCTATAAGGTGTACTGAAAAAATTTCCTGAGCAAGAGAATCAGTCAAGTGGAAAGGACTAGGCGCATCAAAAACTTTGATGACAGCGGGCATAATTCTCGCGCAATTATCAAACCCGCACCTGACGCGGACAAGAACGCTGTGGCCATTAATAAGAAATCACCGCACCAATTAAGACCTTAAGCGGTGGTTACAGGAACTGACAATTATAGTACGCATGCGGGTGACCGCTGTGAACTATAAATACCGTGCGATCTGTCCATGTATCACCCCTTATCTGCGCATGTCTCAGACTTGTTCACGATTACCTATGACTAAGGATTCCCGACGGAATCCAAATCGGCAGGACAATAAAACTCTTTTTCCAGTGATCGCTTCTTCGTCTTCGGAATAGCTTCGTGGAACTTGGATATTTCCTCTATTAATAAGGTTTATTTGTAAAGCACATCTTTGGCGCCGTCAAAAAAAGGCTTTGATCAATCACAATACAAGAGATTGTGCACGCGTTCTCGGTGATCCCATAACTGAAGACATTTCTCAGACAGTCGCTACACTGGCTCATTTCGGAGAAACCAAGAAGCGAAGAATTCTGGATCAGAATCGGAATAATTTACAACCTTTCGACACGGCAAGCTGAAACTTGATGCATAACCTCTCTTCTTAGCAGCCTACGGAACAAGAATTACGAGCACTCCAGCCTGAAGCTTGTTTTAACACTGCCGATGCTGACCCTGTCGATTTCAGTGGAGCGCTAGAAGCCATACTTTTGAGGACTAAAACAACGGCCGGTGAGAAACAATGCATTCGAAAACGCGTCACCTCCTTGCTGATGACACAGCGTCCAGCCCAATGTGTCTCGAAGGGCAAGTCAGAAGCTATTAAAGAACTATGACCGGATGATTATATAATCATTCTGCCAGCGGATAAGGGACGATTGACCGTCGTAATGAACCATGAAGACTACAACGAGAAAGCCAAAAGTCTACTTGATGACAGAGGTTTCTACAGACCAGCACACAACTCAGAAGCACAGGCAGTAGCAAATCGGTTTAGAAAATTACTTGGCGAATTCAGGTGCTAAAATGTGATCACTGAGAACGATCAGCGCCTTGTGAAACTAACAGATACTGACCTGGATCGCTTCTATGGCCTGCCAAAAGTGCATAAACCAAAAGTTCCATTGCGGCCAATCGTCGCCCTAAAAGGCAGCCTTACCTATAATTTGGCAAAATGGATGTATTCAAAACTAAAGTTCCTCCAAGCAAACTCTGATGCTTCAGTTCGTTTAGCCTCCCAATCCCTGGCAGACCTCCATGGCCGAAGGATTCAATCGGACGAAATGATAGCTTCCTTTGAAGAGACATCATTATTAACGTCAATTCCACCGGATTTGGCACGAGACGTCTTACGCAGGAAATTTGACGAGCTGTATGAGGAAACCCAGAGTTTGCTTAAAATTGAAAACCTCATGAGGATGTTCGAATTCTGCCAAAAACATGCTTCACCTTTGCAGGAGGACAAATGAGCAGACCAAAGGAACTCCGATGGGCTCTCCAATCTCAGGTTTAATAGCAGAATTGGTCCCACAAGATCTGGAAAAGATTGCCTTCAGCTAACAGCCCCCAGTCTTTGGTGCCGTTACGTTGACGACAGGTTTGTTATCGTCAAAAGGAACATGCTGCGGAATTTCCATGAACATCAAGGATGTATAGAAAGCGACCGAACGCATTGCTGCGGGACTTGGCGGCGGAATTGCACACCGTCCCAAGGCTTCCATGCGCAGCCGAATTATGCGAATCAAGGACTGTTTAAATCCCAGTGAGCAGTCAGACGTCGTGTATCGTATACCATGTCTAAATTGTCCCCGAAATTACATAGGACAGACAGGGCGTATGCTTAGTTCGCGCATACGCGAACATAAGTGGGCGGTACAACGGGGTGTCGCATTATCGCAAGTGGCCGACCATAACTACGAGGTTGATCACGAGTTTAATTTCGCAGCTGCTAGGGTAATCGCACACGCTGGCAACAAAACAGTCTGCGAATTGATTAAAGGCTGGGCCTCGGATGAGAACTTAGTCAATCGATTTATCGATCTGGCACCGGCATACATCGTGCTGCGCAGGCATCTCTGGAGTGATGGTACTATCGGTTGACTGTTTCCTACGCCCCCTTCCCCCCATAACGGTTGATTGGTCCCTGCGTCCTATAACTGTTGCTTGGCTTTCGTGTACGCCTTTTATTTCTGACGATGAACTCTAGAAAGAGCCCGAAAGCTCAGACAAGTAAAAGTATGATTCCGGTGCTCGAAACGACTTCTACTTCTCTATCTACACACGTACCTGGGATGCGAATATTTGCCTCAATTCGTTAGTCTGTCTGTGTTCGTTGTCTTTCAGTTCCCTTGTTCAATCGTTCCCAGACGTAGTCTTCGCGGTTCGATTTGTGGCCCCATCTTCCATGTGAATAGGCAAGGATCGGTAGAGGGCAATGGTCTTACCACCGTCTGACGAACAGTCAGGTGCCCATGACATGTGATTTCTTAACACGGGCTGAGATCAGTTCCTTGAAGATGTCTAAACAACGTAGTTGGTTTTCATTTTGATGTATGAGGGGTCCCATAGTAAGAGTAATCGTAAGTTACATCAGTTGCATCCTGCAGGTGGTGGCTACGTCTTGCATCCCTTAACTAGCACCCAGCTCGGGAGCTAGGTCCTGCTTAGCGGGCACACCTGCCTCGACCCGCGTCAGCGATTGTCTGGTATTCGATGATGAAGGCTAACAGATCGTTGGTTCCATTCTGCCTTGGGACTCACTTTCGAGCCCCTCACAGAAGCTTGTAGTGTAGGTAGATAACAATTGTCCATCACGGCATTTCATATCTTCGTAGAAATACGTCGGTAATTTCCCTCTGACAGCAGGAAAGGTCACTGGATATGGAAACTGTCACACCTACGCCTCTACCCTGAAATCTGTCCAAACGGAACATTTAGTAGCCCTCGATATTGACTACGCTGATCACTATTTCCTCTCTCAGGTATGTACATATCAGTCAGTGCATTAATGTGAGTATGTAGTGGGTTTTATCACCACTGTGGAAACCTGCCCACACTGATTCATTGCACCCCACTTCTGTTGACGGCGTACCTTTAGGACCAGGCTAAAGTGAGCGCAACTGGCCTTCCTTGCACCGACGCAGAACTACTAATGACCCACACGCGGTCCAACTAGTGACCTTGAATGTTGCAGCCAATGGTTGTCGCCCGAATGCTTGCTCCCAGAAATCACTCCGAACCAAGCCTGCCTCGCGACTAGCCGTGCGGTCGAGCAGTCACATCTTTTACAACCCATTCTCCTATCCTTCTGCAGAATAAACTACTGCCAACGATCAAGCTTTCGAAAGACTTCTCCCTCTCCTCTCCTAAGAAACCGAATCTGGAAGGTCGCAGCCGTTAGGGTTAAACTTCAACAGCCTTAGCATCACGCGA
>JAYGXS010000001.1:116606597-116675966 GCA_036362985.1 Ligula intestinalis | reverse complement strand
GCTTGAACTCATCGAGTTTGTTGAAGAGAGTCTGACAGTTTGTATAGTAAATGTCGAGATAGCAACAAAAACTGACTGTGGTAATTTAGAAAGGCAGTACATTGATCTTGGTTAGGTTAATGCAGGCGAACATACGAGTCCCAGGAAGAAATAGTGAAAAAATATGTGATCGCTAGGACAATCCTTTTACTCACTTGACGTTTCTAAATCGTCGGGATCTTTTATCAGAGGCAATAGCGAAAACGAGTAATCAGCACATAGGAATTTGCGCTATTTAAAGACTACACTCGCTCAACTACTGTTTATGAGAATTCAATTCGGTAAACATATTTTCACCAAATCTTCATAAGAACAAACCATTTGCAGGAGTAAGAAAACTGTACAGATGGACATGGGTAGTCTGATTACAATTCATCGTTCACACGCCACCAGCATAGCGAGTTCGACGTGTAAAGGTTCCTGTGTTGGGAGATGAGGAGGGAAGCGGAGAAGGGAAGGGAATTGGGTTAGGTTGTGGACGTTGATCAGAGGTCAGACACATGGAGTCATAATAACTGCTATTTACCTAAAGCTTACGCCTGTCACTAGGGCATGGGGGTGAAATGCGATCACCACCTGACATCGGAGGCGGCCACGGAAAGGCAGGGGCTTGTCTCAGCGTCTTCTGACAAAACAACCCTGGATTCGCTGGCCGTATAGCCCCTGCTTTGGATGTTACAATAAACCCATCACAGAGGTAGTCTATGGTTTCCACTACGGGTACGTTGGTAAAAGGTAATGATACATCCAACTACTGTTTACCTGTGACCATTAACGACTCCTTTACATTCCCGCTTGCCCGCTTGTGCGCTAATTGCTTAATGGCCGGCGTGCGAGTCTTGGCCTGCTTAAATTTCATCATTCGCTGTGGACTTGAGCGAGATGACTGCGCGCCCATCTGACTTCCTAGTGTTCATTCTTGTGGACAAAGATTTTTCGCATATCGAAATTTGCCTCACGAGGATGCTATTGTTTATATTATATGACACAGAGGATGCCCTTATGATGATTGGGCTGTCAATGACGGGGCTACTCAAGATTGCGTATACACCAGCATTTAATGGAACCATAAATTTCGCGAGCGCTCATCAGCTGCGTCCTCTCGCTGCATAAAATTAGTAACGAATGACAGAATATAGCAATTAAATTCATAGAAAAGATGTCATTGAGTGCTGATGAGCACTCGCGAAATTTATGGTTCCATTAAATTCTGTATTATACGCAATCCTCAAATTTGCACCTGGGAAAAGATGCTTCAAAGGGCCTTCTCAAACTTCCAGGCGTCGTTGCTTTAAACGCCCACTGAACTGCTTTTGTTTTCAGAAAGAAGTCTGCTCGAATGCAGTCGCAGCCAGGTTTCATTGAGCTAGTGTTTGTGGCTGCTCGCACTTTCCGCACTTTTGGACGGCGGGCAGGTGGGTTTTTATTCAAAGGTTTTCGTTTTCAGCAAAAAAAAGCCTTGTTCGATGCTGCCCGAGCTTTCCGCTCTTTTGGTCGGCTGGCTGTCAAGGCAGCACGAACAGTCCTAATTTCCAGAGCTAGCAAACCACTTTTGCAGGTGTAAGGGGGGGTAGAGAAACAAGACAGGCAGGGTTTTTGTTGTTTGTTTTTGTTTTTAACGCAGGTGTCATCTCCACCCACTACACCGAGCAAACATTTGTTTCTGCCCATTTTCTAACCCATCATCTTCTGAGAGCATAGGTAGGCTGTCTCTAAATTGGGCTGCTGGGAAATATCAGGAGTTTAGGAGGTTTTTCAAGTTTTCTTAATTTATTCGACCCAATTGTGAAAAAAAATCTGGGCATTTGGAGTAATTTGAACCCGCATAGAAAGGAAGGCCAGAACGCGAAGCCAATGCTCTACCAGTTGAGCTACAAATGCCACGTCTGCTCCGCGAGTTAAATCACAATTCGATCGATTTTCGGTGCTTATTGGCCTGCATTCGGTGTTCTCCAGTTCAGTTGTTCAGCTTTACCCTGTGGAAGTCTTCAGGGATATGTGATCTCATCCTTAATTTGAATAGGCAGAGATCGACAGTGTACATTGTTTTAGCACCTGGTAATCTGACCGTCTGAAGAAGCAGTAGTTTGTTAGTTGCCCATGGCATAAGCACGGGTAGGAGTCAGTTGCTCTGAAACCTCGAAACAGCTTCCTCGGTTTTATTTTGCCGTCCAGTTATATCTAGACTGCATGAGATGTCCATTTGGGGTTCCCATCGAGACATTTGCAATAAATCGCCTTATTTTCTTCGTGCAGATGATAACTACGAATAATGTCCCTTAAATGGCACCCAACGCTCAAATGTGGGGCCCTGACGCTAGGCCCTGTCTAATGGCCTCGAAAAACCGACTAAATGAGCTGTGGAGATCCGTCACTGTGTGTTGCTCGCACTTAGTTGCCCACTTGTCCGCTTATTGCGCAATGTTCAACGTGCAGGGCTTCCATTACGGGTCTAATCGAGATTCCACGCATATTTTTGTTTGAACACCCTATTCCAGGGAACGTGGGTGTTACATCTTTCTCCACTAAACTGCTTTTGTTTTCAGAAAGAAGTCTGCTCGAATGCAGTCACATCCAAGTTTCATTGAGGTAGTGTTTCTGGCTGCTCGAACTTTCCGCACTTTTGGACGGCTACCTGTCAAGGCAGCGCGAACATTACAGTTTTCCAAAGCGAGCAAAACCACTTTTACAGTTGTAAAGGGGGGGGGGCGAGAGATGAGAAAAAGAAGACAGGCAGGGTTTTTGCTGTTTGTTTTGTTTTTACAGCAGGTATCATCTCCAGCCACTGCACCGAGCAAACATTTTATGTGCATATTTTATAACCCATTCACTTCTGAGAGCATAGGTAGGCCGTCTCTAAACTGGGCTGTTGGGAAACATCAGGAGCTTGCCGAATTCCACTACAGCCTGTACGCAGATATTTTGAGACTGTAACCATAGAACTCTGTAGGCACGAAGATGCAGGTTTATTGGTGTTGGATGTTGCAGGTATTTTAATGACGGAATTGCGTGTGCGATTGCTTGTGCAACATGGTCCTTGTTCTCTTGCTTGCAGAAAGGTCTGCATGCTGGGCCTTTTAAACTTCGCCACAAATTTTCGGCCCACCATCAATGAATTGGAGAACATACGTTTGTTTTCGATAGATTCTCGTCAGGCCTTTACATTTATATGGTAATTAAGTAAATGATCTATGTGGGTTGGTAGAAACATAGTGCGGTTGTCGGGGGAGGGCGATGGGGAGGGAATCTGGGTCAAAATCTGATCCGTGTTAGGGGGACCTGTAGTCGGCCGAGGTGATAAGCTGCTAGTTGTTGGATTAGCGGCTTTTTGCCATGGTAACTGCGGCACCATGACGAAATTCTTTTGGGTGCAAATTGCCAGTCGGCACAGTCTGATGGCGGCCATGTCTGCCGTAGCCACCATTTGTTGTCCAAGAACTTTTGAATGGCTTGAAGGTACCTTGTAGATCACTCGGAAGTCCTCTTTGACGTCCACACAATAGTCTGCGTCTACCAGGTGCGCTTGAGCAGAACTGTTTAAACCCTTTGTTTGGGCCTCTCCTAACCATGCTGCAATGTGTTCTCGAGCTATTTTGGATAAACGCCGGCTCGTACGACCAATTAACCCTGCCCCACAGGAGCAGGTAAATGAATACATGCACATAGAGGTGCTCTGGACTGGCAGGTTGTCCTTGATCTCTCCGTATAAGATGGGAGTAGTCTAGAACAGTACGTGGGCGTTGACTGCTGAAAAGATCGTTGCTACAGCTTGACTCAGGTGCCTTTTTAAAAGTTCCCTTCGTCCGTCCCCTTGAAATTGGTCCCTGATGAATATTCGCCTCTTTTCTGCTGAATTACCATGGAAATATAAAGGCCTGATGAGAATGTATCGAAAAAAACGTATTTTCGCCAATTTATCTTCTGAATAATAAAATATAGGCAAAATGCAGTAAAAACAAACAATAAAATGGTACTTGTACATATTGTGACTTTTTTGAAATAAAAACTTATGAATAACACCAAGTTTACAGTGAAGTAAAAGGTGTATACGTTTTTGGGTACCCCGTATAATATATCGGTTGGCTCAGTACGCTATTTATAAACTGATTTTTATCCTCTATTGCTTAGCAGAACTGCAACAATGAAGCTATCAACGCAGGACACTGGTGCCAGTTTGAAGAAAATTCAATTCGATCTACACTTACCGACATGTTCTAGGACATTTAGCCAGGATGTTATCAATTGCAGTTTGTATGCCTTATTTTATAAATGGTGAAAGTAGGACGCTTTTGTTGAAATAACTGGTACGTTTCTTTTAAAATGGAGCCCTTCATTCTCTTTCAAAAACTCTCGCCCTCGCGTTGGCACTACTTCATCAGGAGTCTGAAAGCACTTGCAAACGCTCCGTTTATTGAAACATTGTTTTCCCGGTAGAAGTTTGAAAAGGGCGAAGATCACAAGTTGAGCAGAAAGTATTGATGTCATACAATTTCGCGTACATACAATTTCTGTTTATTGTTTCCATAGGTGTTTCCAGGAATTTTGAGGGTCAACATTAAAACAAACAATTGGACAGGCTTCCCAGTAGAGGAAAACAAAAATAATGTTTAACGTGAAGAAGTAAAAATGAGCATTTTTAGAAGTTTATTTCCACTCCGTGGCTTTGCTTCCTCATCAACGTCTTGTGCCAACCTTCTTAGGAAAAAAACTTCTACTTAAGTAATACACCGATATCCGAGCGGTTTGAAGGCCTGCGTGAAATTAATCGTTATTTTTGGTAGCGAATTCACGTGCCAAGTAAATTGCGGGACGGGTGCTTTAGTTTTAAATTCAATGTTTGAAAGACAGCCTGTCATTCAAAGTGAGTTTTCGGTTTCAAGCACCCGAATAAGATTTTGCTTGAAATAATTTTTTCCGCTTCCGTTAGTGGAAACCAGTGAGAAATTTGACTAAAGTTGTGATCATTTTTCATTCTCCAAGATGCTTAACAATAGTGCGAGTTCAAAATTCAAATGTCTGTTATGCAAGCGACTGAAATTCTTCTTAATTCAAGCGCTCACTTTAATTTAAGCTCAGTTTTTTTTCGGAAGGAATAATTTAATAGCCATCAATTGAAAACGTCTATTCCGTGGTAAATTAAATTATTACAGGTTTTAGTAAAAATTCGGATTTTGTGTGGACTGTATTAAGTAAATTAGGCAATAAAAGATTCGCAGAGTGACCGTTTCAAGTGCATAGTAAACCTAACTCTGCAATGATAACATTGGCTCCCTGTTTACACAGTTCTTCTTCCAAATTTTTACCTCAGACGTCTTTCTTCGATTTTTGCTGGACATAGCCTTTTAACTTCTTGTGTTATTAATAAGCGTCTTGGCCGTTTCTTATGACGTTGTATTTGTATCGATTTTTCTGTATGATTTCAATTATTATTTACCCTTTCGTGATTCGCGTTACGCAATGAGAGACAACAGCTGAAGAGCTATCTCGAAATGCTATGGATCCAATAAATCTGACTGTTTTTTCGATCTTTAAATTCCGTAAGCAATCAATGTGGAATCTACCAGATAAATATCAGGTGGAAAATTTGCAATTCCCAGACGAATAGCTATCGCTGTCAAAGGGAAAACGTATAATACTTTTTTCGCGTAACAATGTCATGCTGCTGATGTGCTAGAAGATAGGTCACAGGGTTCTCTCAAATTCCGCAAGAAACAAATGGCGAAGAGCCAATACATTTTTATTGAAAAGCCAAAGTATCCTAACTGGATAAGAAACAAGAGGACGCCCAATAAAAAAATTTGCGAACTTTCAAGGCCAGCTAAACTCAAATGTTTGCCCTCCAAAATCGCGCAAAAATTTGCAATTTTCATGGGCAGTCTGCCTTCTATGAAATCAACAATATTAAACTATTACAATCAGCGAATCGGCCACTCGAAGTGACGTTCACTGATGCAGAGATTTCACCAAAAAAATCTGCCTCGCCTTTACCTGCGTGGGTCATAAAATCATCGCTTTGGCAGACGTGGGAATACTGCTGTGCTTTTTACCATAATTGGCCCGTACGCAGACGGAGCGAGAAGGAGTTATAAATCCGGTTTCCATATGCACAGTAAATGGTCTAAATCGTGCAGAGGCCTTAACTAAAATAGAGTAAGTCTTGTTATTTCGTCTGGATGAGTGGATTTTTGGCTCAGTCAGCGTTTTACTTAAGTGTACTGCATTCTCCATCAGGAATAAAAACAGGCAGGGTTTGGGCGAAATGAGAGGTTGTTTAATATCCACTAAATATAAGCAAGGCACTTTTCCAATAAATCCTTCCTTGAATTTGAAAATCTAACCGTAAGTCACTGAGAATAATTGAAGAGTCGCATAGTTTTCGAGAAACAAGGAACTTACCCAAATTTAGAAGTTATTTTCTTGCAAAACTCCGAAGTTGTTTGCCACGAAGCTCAGCAACACATATGATAGACAGTAATTCTCGCTATCACACGGAGAACTTGGACCACAAACAAATTCAGAGTGAAACTAGTGACATTCTGTCAATATCCTATTTCAGGCTGTGCTGTTCTAACTGAAAGCATTTTAATGGTGCACCCGTTCGAGTTTGTGCTTGGATATGGTATTGACCAGAGCACCATGGCCAACTTAGTAGTCTCTATGACCACCCGATGAACAGTAGCAAAAGATGCTCAACGACAACCAACAAAATTTTAGCACGCTGCAGTTTTAGATTTTTTTAGAAATGTTGTCCTCGAATCATGTTTCTTTCTACAGCTATCAGGCATATAAGGCCTTGTAAAATTGATCTGCCACACGAACATTTTTATTTGATGGTTTTCGATAAAATAAATAACTAGTTCCCAGCTAAAAAATGGTGCTTTATCAATCGTTTAAGATTGGTCCGTTCTTTAACACAATATAGCTTAACGAGGTGCGGAGTGGTGGATTCCAGGCTGCAAGGGTCTTTATGTGAAGTTCTTGCATTTGTATCAGTGATAGACGAAAGTTTAAGCAAAGCTGAAATGGGTCCGTCCTTGGGAAGTCGATCAAGCTTTAAAACACCTCGATAGAAAAATGAAGGTAAGACGTTTTTGGCAACTCAAAGCAAGGCCCAGGTGAAATTCAAATTAGCAGTTCTGCCATACAGTAAATGGCCCACATCATAATTGTACTTCATGCAGCTGTGACCATGCCTGATCTAGCCGGCCCCAATGCTGTCACGGACGGTTCCGCTCCATGCGTGACGATTCTTAGCAGCGGATTTGGAGAGCTTCACCCATGTGCCTTCTCCAGCACCGGAGACCGAATACCGGAGGTCCAAGAATCAATTCCATGTTCTGACGGACTTAGTCAAGCCAGGTTTTGAGTTGACACCCTCTTCGAAGTTTCCAATTAGTTAAGGTTTTCAAGTCAAGTGCAGTAGCACAGAACTCCTGGGTTTGACGACGAAGAACGTGTCCAAACCACCCTAGTCGTCTTTCCTGAATGGCCTGGGATATCCTCGTGATTTCGTCGCTGCGAGTGCGGACTGTCTCATTTAAGACGACGTAGATGTACTTTACGCAAAGTATGCTCCTAAGACAGTGATGGTCAAAGACTTCCAGCTTCCGTTCCTCTTACACGTGCATAGCCCAAAATTCACATCTGCATGGGAGAATGGACCGCACAGATGAACGGTACACGTGGATCTTTGTGGGGATAGTGATATCGCGTCGGGTCCATAGGCACTTCCGAAGGCTGAAGAAGTTTCGTCGTGCTGCGCCCATTCAGGAGACAATGTTATGCTTCCCCTGTCCATTCGACAGCGACCTCGCTCCGAGGTATTTGAAACTGTCGCCTTCTTCAAGCTTACAGCCACTACTCTCGAGAGGTGCCTTCTCTTGGACAGGGATGCAGCATGAAAACACTTTTGCCTTCCCAGTGTTAACAGACAAACCGACCTCATTAAATATATGTCCGATACCTGCAATACGATCCATCCACACCTAAATCATCCAGAGACGTGAACAAAATTTTAATTAGTCTTGTTATTCTGTGTTAGCAAGCGGATTTGGGGGTCAGAAAAAGTTTCGCTAAAGTTCACAGCATTTTCAATCAGGAAGAGAAAAAGACAGGGTTTGGGCGAAGTCAGAAGTTGCCGGATACCCAATAAAATTAAAACCTGTTGTTTTGTATGCGTTTGCATATAGAAGAACATTATTATGAGCAAGGAATGTTTTAGTAGATCCTTCCTGGAACTGTAGAAACCTTGCCTGGACTCAGCAAAAACCTATTGACGGTAAATATAAAGAATCACACTGTTGTCGAGAAACAGGGAACGAACCCAGCTTTTACATTTTTTTTGCAAAGCTCGAAATTGTTTTGCCACACAAATCAGTATTAACCAAGATAAAAAGTTTTTTTCTATCACACCGAGCATTGGGACCGTAAACAAATTTTGAGTGAAGCTAGTGACCTACTGTCAGTTTTCTATGTCAGGCCGTGCCATTAAGATGTGAAAGCATTACAGTGGAGTAAAAATTGGAGTTTAAGCCTGATGATTTTAGAGCCCAAAGCAGCACTATCAACTTATTAGTCATTGGGTCCACCCGAAGTAAAGCAGCAATAGACGCTAAAAGATAATCGATCAAATGTAAGTACATCGGCGCTTACTTGGTTTAGATTATTTTATCATTAGATCATATTTCCCTTCTCTACTGTCAGGTATATTTAATTCGATATACTTAACTACTTTAATCAGCCAAACTAATGCCGTCTTTTTAAAATTGGCCGTTACTTTAATAGGTATTTGCACGCTGCAATGATATCTATGTGAATTTCGTGAATTTTTATTAGACAGGGACCAAACTTTATACAAAAATGAAGTGACTTCAATTAATGCCTTTCGTAATGACAAAATGAATATTTGAAATTATAAGCAAAACACACTGCCATGGAGAAATGGGAAAAATCTTATTCTGAAAACCAAAAGTGGGAAGCTCTAGGTGAGCGGCTGAGCAAGTCAATGCCTGCATTAAGCAGGCTGCAGACCAAGCTGTCAAGTGTATATCGGAAGGCATATCTGAGGCAGTCAGATTTCGACAGTTTTTCCAGACATGGAAGGGGTCCGTACACCCTTGATATTCAGCCTCTGTCGGTTGTTAACAGAATGACTTGGGCTGTGTAAATCCACTGCCACAGATTGCTACGCGTGGAGCGGTATCTTACCTGACAACATCGAGGCCAGCTAGACCAGGTATGAGCGCCACCATACAAATACATTAACATGTTCGAACTAAAAAACGATCACCAAACGCTAACCTAAGCAAATGAAGGTGACCTCATCCTGTATGAATGCAGACAACTCCAGCAGTTTGGCTGGGAGTCATCAAGGTAAGCGCAATTTTCTGGCAACAATAAAGTTGTCTGTGATTTGGTTTAGCCTTCAGTTTATTATTGAGGTCATTAGTTTACTTTTGGGGTTAGTCAAGCATTTTTACTTAGACACCGTCAATTTTAGCTAAATGTACTTCAATAACTAATATATATTAAACTATACCAATTCAAGTAAGCTTAACTATGAGAAACTAAATAAAATAAAAACAAAACTAAAGTAAAGCTAATTAATTCAAGCTAAACTCCTTAAGGAAGGAGCATGTAAGGTAGGTGCTCAGTTTTCTTGTTGCCAGTTTTCTCCAAGAGGCTTTGAATTATTAAGCCTTACTCCTAGTGTCTTCATCGTCAGCAACTTGACTTAGGTTTTAAGCACCTTGATAAGAGGAAGAACAGAATATGGTTAAAGCAACAAAAAGCCAGGTTCATTGTGTACTTCTGATTATTGGTTCCGCCATGTTGAGCACATCTACCATGTGTGCTTAGATTATCGCCACACTGTTTTTTATCCGTAATTGTGGCAAAAGATGAACAAGTAGATTGAATTTCAATTAGATCTTAGCTTAGCGGAAAGTTCAAGGACTTCCACACACGAGGTATTCGTTCAATATCGGACAGGTATTATGTAATACACGAGACCTAAGCATCAAAAGTTTTCAGTTATCTGAATAAAAAAATTCGGCTAGAGCGTACCATACAAAATAGCGAACAGTTTCTGCTAAAATCTGCACATATCACTCATTGATGCTATTTTAGTGTGACTCTCGGTAAAGTAAAAATTCTAGGGCGTTTTTTACTGCGGTATTATGTTTTACCATATTAAATACAGCCAATTTTAGCATCAAGGGATGTGGTTAATAAAGAATCGCATCATATATGGCCTCAACGTGGGGAACCACTTAAGGTTTACTTCTGCAACGCGTGAACCGACAATTCCCGAAGCTTACATTCTTTACGAGTGTAGTTGCGCGCATACCCAGTGCCTTCTGAAATTACAAACTAAATTCGCATTTTCCTCGTCTGTCAAACAAGCAGAAGTGACTGGCAACAGCGTTCGATTGTTATTTCCCACAGTATAGCAACTTGATAGGCTTTTCGCTTCTGCACAAGGCACACCAGATCGTCTACTGGAATCCAGCACGCATCCTTCCATTGGACGTGCCGCCTGACGCGGGGATGCAGATGCGGTGAACTGCGGTCTTCTGAAACCCCAATATGCCTAGAAAAGGCTCACGTTAACTACATTTCCCAACTCTCAGAGCGACCTACTGTTAGCAGAGGTAGCTTGGCTGACTATTGGATCGATATTTAAGCCCTTTGGGCATACGCATATGGCTCCCAACGATATGCTACTACAATAAATACCTAGGTGAGTACTTTGCATGCTGACATTACTGAAAATTCCTCTTCAAATCCATTCAACCTTGCGTTCAACTACAGCAAAATTACATATCCCGTATTCAGGCCCTAAGTCTAACGCTAAACCAAACCCCTTCCCGGAATTAAATATAAAGCCCTTGTGACTGCGAACGCAAGTTTGTCCAGCTGTCCAATTTCTCCAACCTTTTCTCCACTTCCTCTATACAAAGTATACTATTCGTTCCAACTGGCGTCCCAATTCTTCTATTCTCACAAGGGACCAGGCCTGAATATCGCAGGGACAAGGGTCCTCCGTATTAATTAAAGACACTGCGACGTTACGCTTAACTTCGGGCAGCTTACACATTCACGTATCCTAGCCCTCACCCTAACGCCATATTGCCGGCGCCAAGCCTGCAAACCACCACGTGACTTTGCTCCTCTTCCTGTGTCTAGGACACCCAATCATGAGTGCCGTATACTGCTATTGGCTAAGCAGTCGATCAAGCAGCCTCTGACTCACCCTCGTATGACGTTTAGACAATCAGACTCAAACTATGCGAAGAGACAAACGCGTGCAGGGCCTCGGGTCTGCCTCGCGTTGGGGTTTCAGACCATTACTGAGTTCCTGTACACAATAAACAACTCCTACTGGTCTTAACTCTTCTCATCCTATATGGAATTGAGCGCGGTAATTGTAGTGTTCTGAGCACACCCACGGCTAAGGCTTCGACAGGCAAACCAAACCCTGCCTGTAATACCAATCTCAATCCTAACCTTACCCTTAAATATGATCATAAGGTAATGTTCCTTGGTCTCTCGGAGTTGCATTTGCACACTTACTCCACCCTGATTTCCCAGCCATAAACCCCTATAACCATCGTTTCCGTTGAACAAAGTGCAAAGACTAGGGTAAATGAGGTGCACTACTTAAACAACTGATGCTCGAACTTGTTTACGGTCGACTTAAAAGTCACAATTTGTAAAAACTACTTAAGTAGTATGCACCTTCTTATTCATTAACCCATTACCTCTCGGTCATATCATATGAGATCACTTAAAAATTAAGAGCTTTCGTAATTATCTGTCTGTATATACGCATATTTAACCTTCATGCTATATCTTTTAGGTAAAGTTCTCTGATATCCACATGAGATTTTTAAAACATTCACTCCTAATTAATTTATATACAAGTTTGAAAAACCATAGATATCCAAGTTTCATTACAAAAATAAAAGTGGTTAAAATTATGGGAGGTAATGGGTTAAGATAGATGTAAATAAAGTATACAACGTGGACCATATCCACTGCGCAATGTTATGCGTGCCATGTGGAGTGTTCTCAGTGACATAGATATATACTTCATTTTCCTTACGCAAAAACTATTTCCATTTCAAGTACAGTCAGAATAAAAGTAAGAGAGATAACATTTTGCGCATATTTTATGTTAAATTTACTTTTTGTAGATAAGAGCAGTGGAAATAAATGGAGAAGGTTGTTAGTAGTTAAATATTTACTTTTTACAACAAATTGGTTAAAAAGCCGGCATACTGACGTGACTGAATTGGGATTCCGCCTAACATTTCATGAGAAAGGACCTTTGTTTTAATTACCGTCAGGGATTTACAAACGTACAGTTCAGATTCAAGGCCGTAGCCACAAAGCGGACCGGATGGAAATGGAATGAGTAATGGTTAGGTAACTTCATTCCCTGTACTTGCTAGTGTTGCCATCGTCTGGCATTGGATAAGGCTTGCATAACTGAGCTCGAGAATATTTTTACACATCCTTTCGTAAATCTGCCGTAGACGAGCCTCTTACCCTCGCTGCATTGCATGCATTCCAACCCCACGGAGGCCATCAGATTTTCCGAAATTGGATCAGGTTAAGTATACAAACCTGCCAAAAAACACCTCTTAATGCAGAGATGAGATTAAGGATTTTTTGACTTTATTTAGCTCTGGCGCCAACTAACTGCACAGACAGACGTCAGCCAACTTTATGGATAATTGGCTGGAAGCATAGTTTTTCGTTAATACGTTTCCAGTCGGCCAGGTGAAAAGTTCGTGGACAACAGTACTGAATTGGGAGAACATTTATTAAATGTAGACAATAATTGTTGCCAGAGCGTTAGCGACTGACAGTCTGTTAAATATTAGATCTAAGAGTCAGATAATATGCCCACTGTTAGCAGTATGGTGCACTGTAGTATCAGCAATAAATTCCACATCCAGATACTCATGCACAGCGATACTTTTAGGAGACGAAACATCACAACTTCTGTTTCCCTATGTTGCCGTCAGAGATGTAAGATACAGTTAAGTGCATTGACTGCCATTAAATGTCTGGCGTACCTCATCTGTCCCCTAAACAGGCCGCCTGATAGATGCGCTGGACGAACACGGACTGCCATTAAATTTCTGTTGTACCTCTTCTCTGTCGCCTAAAAGGGCCGTCTGAGAGATGCGCTGAACGAGCATGAAAGACAGATCAGTATATGGCAGGCGTTATTAGGGTTGTGTCCCGATACCGTCTCCAGCCTGCTTGACTGTGTAGTGAAATTGAACTGCCTCGTGTTTTACTTCGCTAAATATTCCTTGTATTAACTTGACAACTTTTAAATAACACTTTGAACAAGCACGTGCAAACGGCTTTGTTCGTTAGGATACTCCTGTCTCAGATCCTTGGATAGACTCTATCGTATCCTACATAGGTGACCCCGACGTCTTTACACCTGGCATGGACGAGTGAGGAAAGAGAGCGAGTACGACAGATGCTGCGCAAGTCTACTAGCACTTAAAACCAATCACGTGCAATTCACCGTCTCTGCATTACCACGCTCTGCAGTATTTGGTAGACACTTACAGAGTCAGCAGTTGAACTGCTGTGTTCTTCTGCTCCAGTATGCGGCCCCTATGCTTCATGTCACCTCCAATCTGCTTTTGACAGCACATTAAATAGGCGTGGTAGGCAGGATCCGTTTTTGCTACCGATTTCTGCTAATGTCTCTGATGATGAATCTACGACGGATTTCAAAACGTCAGACGAATAAAACATTGTCATAGCGACCGAGTCTTCTTTTTCTTCTTTTCAATGACGGTTATAGTAGTCCGAAGTGCCCCGCAAGTTTGGGTTCGTGGCGCCGAAGATGTTCTTAATCTCAGTCAAGTAATTGTCCACAGGTGTCAGTGCTAATGCTGATGAGTTAAACGCTGAAACTAGCAAACTGGCAGGCAAAAATGAAAATTGTACCGAGCAGCTGTACTTTCTCGAAATTTCGTAAGAAATGTCAGTAGGAATAGTGAGTAGGTGTATATGAACAGAAAAGTGTCCTTCTGTGCACCCCTGTTCCCCATGTGTGGCAGGTCAGCTACGAGCAGCCTGCCTCATATGTGTGAAGCACTGGTTATTGTGTGGTGGCACATATGCAGTATGTCACACACTCTGACTGGCTCTCTGGTTCTATCAGCCACTGCGTCCAATTCCCACATCAAACAACATTAGATACCTCCCTCCTTCTCTTAGGACGGAGAGTCATAGCTGTAATGATTTGCTAATACAAGCGAATATGAGAGTCCCAGGAACTAGTTGAGAAGTAGAGGACGACTCGATCGCTGGGACAATATGTTTGTTCGCCTGACCTTTCGAAATTCCTCGCGTTATCATCATCAGAGACATACTCACAGAACAGAAGCAGAAAGAGTTTGTGTGTACACAGGGTTTAAGTGTAAAATTTAAATGGACAGCAAAATCAGTAAATGCCTTGAGTGTGCGTTCATTTTTTGCGTGATCAATGACCACGTGGCCTTGCGGTGTGGGCCTAAAATGATATGGTGATCTGTTTGTCCTCCAAGCGGCCAATTGCTTTGGCCAAATTGAGTCTCAGTACTGAATATGGATTGGGCAAATCGTTGCACTTGTTGATGGATTGGTGGCTGTGAACCACGACTCAAATAATTTTCGGCTCACTCGATTGTCACCTCTTGCGAGAATTTCGGCCTGATCAAATTTGAATGTTTGGCCGTGCTTCATCAAATGAACCGCAAACTGAGAATTGGCACCATTTCGCTGCACTGCTGCCGCATGTTCGGCAATTCGCGTCTTGAGAAGCCTGCCAGTTTCTCCGACATAGTTGCTTTGCCCGCTGCTGCACCAGATCCTGTAGAAGACTCCTTCCTAACATGTTCAGATTGAAGCGAATCTGCCTCCTGATCACTTCTTGTTAGGTGACATCTAGATTTGTTGTGGGTTGAGCAGGGACCGTAGTGGTTTCGCGGTTCGCAATCAACGGCACTACCACTGCTTAATCTTTTCACCACCCGTCAAGGTTTGAGTGCTCGCGTGGTGACATTTACCGCTTCATACTTCCGTTCGATCCGCTGCAGGACCGCCGCCTTGTCCTCGTATCCTCAGCACGCTCCCAGTCGGATCGCTGCCACGTGAGTCTTGGCTATATCCTCGCGAAAGTTAGCAGCCAATAAGTCTGCAGCATTTCACTGATTGGCTGCAGACGACAGAGGACACTTTCCGCCCCATGGAAACACGCTAACAACTGGCCTGAAGAGGCTGCGAGCAACACCTTTCTGCAGAGCCCTTTCCATAGCTCGTTCTCACAGTAAACGCTGTCCAGACTTATCAATCTTCCTTGACTTCGCATTTGGGAAACCTTATGAGTACGATATTTGCCGCAATGGGCGATAACTATCTTCTTGACAGATAGCATCGAAAAAGAGCTTAAGATTGTCAAAGGCGGTTTTCGACAAAATGTGTCTTCTAGTCTATTTATTGCTAGGAACATGACTGAAAGGCTGCTAGAGCCCTCAATGTTAACAGTGGAGAAGAAACGCATTTTCAACAGGGTTCCATTTCCATGGGACGCTTCAAGCGAACTTCTAAGGAGGCGCCTGAATCAAGCTGTAGCAACCACCTTTCCAGCAGCCAGCGCCCACGCACTGTTCTTGACTACTCCCATCCTATACGGAGAGATCAAGGACAAACTGACAACCCTAGCCAACTCTATATGCATCAATTCATTTACATATTCCTCCGGGGCAGACTATACTGGTCGCACGAGTCGGCGTTTGATTAGAGTAATACTAGAACCTTTTTTCGCCTGGTTTGGGAAGAACTAAATGAAGAGCATTAACAGTTTCATTATAGCGCATATGGTAGACTCTCACAATCGCGTGTATGCCAAAGAGGCTTTCCGAGTGATTTACAAGTTACCCTTAAGCTGTTTAAAATTCCTTGGACAGTGTCTGTCGAGTACAACAGATGTGGCTGCAATCAGGCTACACAAATTGCCACAGTTACTATGGCCAACATTCGCCACTTCAATCACCCACATTTTGTCCGCTTTCTCGCATAATTTATTGAATACATAAGGATATAAATGTACAGGCCTGAAGAGAACATATCGAAATTAAAAGTGTGCCCGCCAACTTAACTTTTGAAATTTGTCACTTTCTTCGCCAGTTTTATTCAAGTAGTGCCAGAGATATTTCCCAATCGCACTTTTAAGAAGACATTTTGTTGCAAAGTTCCAAGCATCACGCACTACGCCGGTGCAAAAGTGCCACCTGTTAGCCTGCAAGTAGTTTGCACTCAAGTTTACATTTCACATGCACTTAATTGCCGCCAATCGGAGACACTCAGAGCGAGAGCTAGCGTGTACATCCTCAATAAATGCGTGTGCAATTACAAAAGCGAAAGAGGCCGATGATTGCATTAATAGTTTATGTCCTTCCGATGGATTCTGGTCCAACAAGGTTCCAAGCCGTCGCACTCATTCGCTGCCCACCCCCGCTCCCCCACTTCCTATTACCTAACACCGGCCGCTTATGGCTGCTAAAGGTTCGTCTTTCAGCTGCCCTTGTACCCAACCAGGTTTACTCGGCACAAGGGTGCGTGTGTATATAAATGTATATACATATGTATGCGTGTATATGCGCATACCGTGTAAGAAGTGGTGTTCAGGGGGAGTCAGAAGTCTTTGAAGTGTCACAGGGTTCCGCCGGTCCATCCGGTCCTCACCCCGCCCCCCCCCCCCCCTCCCCGCGCATCACGCATTCGTAAGCAGGGAAGGAAACCCATGTGCTCCGCCATCGCTATCGCCGCCGCCGCCACCGCCAGCATTTGTGCATGAACAAATCTTTCGGCCTGAGTGAGCATTCCTCATGATTATTTTATTATCCTCGCCCCGACAAATGTCCATCCGAGCAGGCCGGCTAGAGAGGGCCTTGCCTGTGCTGGGGGGTTGGCCCCCCCCCCCCCCCCCAGTCTACGGATTCGTTGTAAGCATTTCTAACAAGTCACGCTTTCTTGAGGCAAGGCCGCCCACTGTGTTCGGAAGTCCTGCTGACCGGGAGCACAAAGACACAATCGACACCAAACGCGCTAAGGTGTTCTGCTATGCTGAACGAAAGCAGATGACATACATATGGTGCTACCTTAAATTAAAACCTCTGCCGCTGTGACCTCCAGGCTCGGTTCTGTAGGGGTCGAAGAAGTAGTTGTGTCTAGATCACTGAAATCATCAGGTCGAAATCCCAGGTTGGAAGTTGAAAGGCAGAAGTCACCAAAAGGAGTGATGTATTGTGTACAGAACTCCTAACTGCTGTCCCAGGTGGCAGTGGCCACTGGCGAGGTCAGGGCTAGTTTTGACCGCGTCCAACCAAACCTAAGGGCGAATGAGACAGTGGTGGCAGCTGCTGAAACAGGATTGCGGAACAGGTCAACGTTTTCTGTTATTGGTGCATTGAAATTGCTCGAGGGGATGTTGACTACAGAGGCCTTTGCTACATCGGCATTCAAGTGGATCTAAGGGGGGGGGTGCCTATTTTGGACACGCGTGTATGCGCAAGTGTGTGCGTGACTGAAAAAGCCGAGGTCAACTTTTGGGGGCCACCAAAAAGCCAACGGGAGAGAGGACGCTGGTGCATCTGTTATCAGTTAGCTAGAAGTAGCTCCGATGTAAAGCCTCGGGGAACGGGAGCACCAGTGAAAGGAAGCATTGCAGCAGTGTTTGTCATGACGCATGACTTTGGGGCTGCGCGCATTGGGAAACGAAGGAAGAACAGGCATTGTGGTCGTCCGCGACCGTTCCCTATGGGAAGATAAAAAAGAGGTGCCAAGTGGAAGGAAGAAAACAATTGGACGAGTGCATAACTACCCGCGAGGGGCTAGTGTCTGATTTGGGTGAGCGTGGCAGTCATCACAGTGAGGTCACGTGTGAGTCAGCCACAAGAAGGTGATTGACCAGACCGGATTGAGGTGTGCAGGTTCTGGCACATGCGTACGTGCTAGTAACCGGGAAAGGTTGAGCTTTCCCACACAGTGGGGTCTTTACACACGCGTACTTGTTTTCGTGCATGCGCTGTCTTGTAGTGCGCGACCGTAGGTGATCGTAGGATGGATGCCTTTGGTAGTACAATAAGGATCAGAGTTTTGAAAGGAGGTCTGGGTGTTGGCACTTATGGCGGGAAACTGCCCTGTGGAATGGGAAAGGAACCATCGCCTGTGGTCGATGGACTGTGAGCGATTGGGAGTCTCCAGCTGGTTTTACGACAGAGGGTTGGTTACGAAATTATCTATTTTGTGGTCACATAAGATGACACAGGAAAACTTCAATTAAATCCGGATTCAATAGCAGGCATGCAGCAGAGCTGAAACAGTCCCGGCAAGCAGGAACAACCACCACGTTACTCTGACGATGGAAACAAGAGAGTTTCCGAAACGTCAGTCCCAATATAACTCGGTCCATGTCCTTGAACCTTCGTCTTCTTCTTCTTTGGGGGATGATGAAATCGATAAGCTATCTGGACCTCAAATCTTTGCGCCTATGTTATTGTCTCTGATGGGAAATCCGCAGGAGATTTCGAAACGTCAAGCGAATAAAAGTCTTGTCCCAACGGTCACATCTTGTCCTCAGTAAAGCCATACGTTTGTACAGAATTGTATTGCCTGTCCTTTGTAGTTCGCAATATCCTTTGAATAATGTTTGAGGGTAGCGTAACTTATTATATCCCTTTTTGTAAAGAAGGACATGTGCGGCCCTATAACCGGGGCATATGAACAGAAATAGGCGGTTTTGTGCCAAATTTTGGTTCTGTTTGGGGTTGGGGTTAATTATGGGGTAAGTTTTACGGCTAGGGTGACTATTACGGTTCTATTAAGGGTTAAGGTAACATTACAAAATAATCTTCAAATTGTTGTTTATTTAAGGGTTAAGTGTATAGTTGGGGTGAGTTTTAGGGTTAGGACTGAGCAATACTCACCTTCCCTGGGATTATGCAGAGGGCGCTCGTTATTACATGGGCGAGACTTTCCCTACAACTTTAGCCCGTTTATGGGAACCACATAATTAAAAATTACCTGGTTTTTAAATGAACTGCATGCGTTTTGAGGGCATATTTATTGTTTGACATATGAAGATAGGTATCATAAAGCCTTCGTTATTTCCCCGACCAAATTTTAGGAAGTTTAAATTTCGCGCGGAGTCTGAGAAAAAAACCCGCGAATGTTGCGGTATTTTTATAGTTTATTCGACCCGGAATCTCTGAATTAACTCGCGTGAGAAAATAAAAAGAAATGCTCAGAGTGCCACTTTTACCGACAAGATAAATTATTATGACAGGAGACGTTTTAAGTCATTAAGCGGCTCTAGCGCGATTATGGGCAAGGCAACTACGCCGGAGAAACTAGAAGACTATTTGTAACTTAAATGCAGAGCACATAGCGGACTTGCGGACGTCCGACGCCAACTCCCAAGTCGTGGCTCATTTGACAGCGCCAGTCCACCCATTCAAAGTCAATAAGACCGAAATTGGCGCAAGAGATGACCAGCGCGTTAAGCCTTGATTGCTTGAGAGATGGCTTTTTGGCCCTCAATCGGGTACCAAGCGCTATGACCTACGCTGCCTTTTTTGCTCTGAGCTTTGGCCCATATGGAGTAAATTGTCTTATGAGAAGACCGCGGGTGAAAAGCGCTGTTTTCATTACCCATGTTGGTGAGTTTTCTTGAAGTTCATGGATTAAGTTATTACGCATGGGAACCTACTGACTGTGGCAGTTGGAGAGGCAGAAGCTCATTTTTTTAAAGCAAGACCTTCTTGTTGGAAGGCCTTTATTGAATCACGGTTGTTAGTCTGAGGGGCTAGAGCTGGGGAAATCGTTTATGTGGTTATCGGATAAGATAGGGAAATAAAAATGTATAGATTAGGAAAACGAAAAAGAAGAAGAAGAAGAATAAGCCGAAGAAAATGAAGAAAAAGAATAAGAAAAAGTCGTGCCGATCACGGGAGTCGTAGTTTTTTTAAATCTGAGCACACCGTCCCAAGGCTACAATGTGCAGTCGGATCATGAGAATCAAGGATTGATTAAATCTCAGTAAGCAGTCGGATACAGTGTAATGCATACCATGTTGCAATTTTCCCAGAAATTATTTAGAACAGACTGGACGCAAGCTGGGTTCGCGCATGCACGAACATAAGTCGGCTGTTGGATGCGATGCATTATCGCAAGTAGCGACCCACACTTACGAGACGGGTCAAGAGTTCAACTTCGCAGCTAAGAAGATAATTACCCACGCTGGCAGCAAGAGAGTTGATTAAAGCCCGGGCTTCGGATGACAACTCAGTTAACCGATTTATCAAGCTGGCGCCCGCATATTTTGCCCTGCGCAGGTATTTCCAGACTCACGGAACTGGTGGTTAATCGGTCCTGTCCCTTCCTCCCCCCACCTCCTATAAATTTTGATTGCTTTCGTTGTCGATTTTATCGCTGACGATGGACTCCCGCAAGAGTTCGAAAGCTCAGACTAATGAAACTATGATTCCGGTAATTAAAATGGCTTCTTCTTCTTCTCAATCTATGCAATTACCCAGGATGCGAATGATTGCCTCGTTTCGTGAATCAGAATGTCCCCCGTCATGCAGGTGATGTTGTGTTAAAATTCAGGATGGGTCTTTATTTCAGGATCACACCGAACCTAACCCAAACCTTATCGGTTACGCATATCTTAACAGTCGTTGCAGAAGTGTAACATGATCGCTTATGGAACCGATCTGTCCCACTCTGCATTAGGTCTCGGCAGAGGCCCTGACGGTCGTAACAGCTGCTATTAGGCAGGTGGTATTACCGGCAAAGTCAGGGGAGACTGGACTCGCCAGTATGTTTCCTGACGTAAACTAGCGAGACACCAATCCCATTTCGCAATCGTTATGGCGTTTGACTATGATCAAAAATGTCGCGAGTTTGAGACGCGGGCAGGGTTCCATATGGTTTGGGTATGACTGGCTGACTGACGACGACCAATGAGCCAGAAATGGCCTTTGCAGTCTATCTTGTCTCTTTGCCGCCAATACCATCTTAGTCCTAGGCCTACGTTTACTCCTAAGCCTAGCCTTACACCTTAGCTAACCTTGGTTATAACCCTTATTTCCCTAGAGTTTAGCGCAAAGCCACTCGTATCATGAAGCGCGTGGACCGACAGCTGGATCAAGGGCCCAAACTTAAGGTAATATAAACACACTTAATCAATTGTCTTTTTGGGAGTGCAAATCACGGAAGTGTGAAAAAATGACTAAGGTTATCGTTCTGGCTGGAAGTAGTTGGCAGACACAGCACGCATGCATCACTTTTCCTAGCACATCAAAGAGAGGTCACGTGACAATCCAGTCAGTTGGATTGAGCCCTCGCTCACCCAGCCCCGTGGATAGCAGACAACGTGACCGATATCGCCACACGGACGTGTTAAGATCAGAGCAGAATGCAACTGCACTCACCGGCCAGAAAGGATCAGTTTCTATGGCCGTCAGCAATCCAAGTCGAAACTACTAATTAGACGTACCTACTCACGTAAGTCCTCTATGGAGGTAGGACAGGCTTAGGCAGACCGCTGTAGCATGACCGAACTAATAACCATAGTTTCTCTATAGAATAAACCTTCTTCTGGTGGTATCCTCTTATTTCGTTTTGCTAACTAGCGCTTGGTCCTATAGCCACTGACGCCTCGGTCATTAGTCACGCAAAGGCATGGTTGCCCTCCTCTCCCCTCTCCTAAATGTGCTGTTGCAATCTGAGAAAGAGATACTTATTAAGTCCCCTCATCTGAATATAAGCGCAGGAACCACCTACAGTATAGGGGCTTTTGCACTAAAACCCAAATAAATGAACATTAGGCTTAAGGATAGCGTTATATCCCAGTCTTTTCTGACCCAACTTGTAGGCAGAAGAAGGCAAAAGAGCGGCTATGATGAACAAGGGCTTTATTCAACAGCACACAAAGACATCGAGGTTTGCAGGGCTCGTTAGCTTGTCCACTCCGGCGTATTTATAAGGTTCTGGACTTTCTAGAACATTTGTGACGCATGATGTGCCCCGGGCCTCCTGAAACTTCCTCGACCGTGGCCACTGCTCAAGCTGTGTGGGCGTTCGTCTCCTTTCCTCGATGTATGGCGTGGGCGGCTTGACTGCGGGTATGACCCAACTGGCCTGCTCTTTTCGCCGATTGCCGTGAGTGCATGGGGAGTTCCATTTCCGTACCAGATATGGTTAGAATTAGGTTTGGAATCATAATTTATGGCTTTAGTTTTCGTTTATTTTGGGGCTTAATAGTAAGTTTGGATAGGGGAATATTATAACTTCCTGGAATTGTGCGCAGGATCACCATAAGCTATCAGGTAAGGCCCTCCCATTGCTGTGTTCTGCTTAGATAACCATATAAACAGTGCTACTTGACTGCTTGACAGACTGCAGATGCAGGAATTGCGAACAGACGAGTTTCAGAAACCAGTTCAAAAGGAGCAAATGTAATCTGTGGAGCAGCACTTTTATTAACTTGACATTTGGGATTCTCACTCAAACTCATCTTGCTGAGCGCTGACAAGGCCACCATCGTTGTCGTTGACTCTCCCTGAGCTGCTTGTACGTTCTCTGTCACGGCAGAGAATGATTTTGACAATTCCGTCTTCCATACTTTGTCTTTGGCAATAAGTGAGAAGTGTGACACCTCCCTTCTTCGGAGTAGATCTACGCGCACGGGATGCTTATGTGGAGGCAAAGCCCGAGTCTCCATTCAGTGACGGTGATTTACCCCCTCTTGGTTTTCCCTGAAACGAGCTTCTGCCAATAAGTAAGACACAGTAGTGGCTATTTTAGATGAGGCACGGTCCCTTGAGATAAGTACAGCATGATGAGTGCTGCATGAAACATTCCAAAATTTGAAAAATACTGGTTATCACTTGCAAACCAGCATTGAGTATGGCTGCAAAACTGTTTATCATGCAGTTCAATTTTAATTATTTTCAGTCACGCTAGGACGCCGACTCTGTGATGAGCTTCCTTTTGGCAGCTGCAAAAAAGCTGATTCTGTAAAAATGGCTACATAAATAGTATGAACTTTTATCATTGATTTTGACTGCCTTTATGAATTCAAATATATTTTATGGAAAGCAAGCACGAAAAAATCCTGTCTTGTACTTATTTGATAGCAAATTATGCCTTCCTTAAATTTTACTCTGAAAGGAAGGCTTACCTTCGGTTTCAAAAATTCGTATTTTGAGTTTCTTAACGACGGTACGGTGTTACTTCATAATGCATCGTATTCGTCAGTTTATTACTGCTGTCACTGACATATACAGCTTGATCCATGTCTATTAAAAAAATTTATGAAAGCTATGCGACCACTTCCTTAAACCATAGGCAATAACGTACTTTACCTTAAACAAAACGAACACAGCATTCAGTTTGTAAAACTTGCATTCAGTTCGAGCAGTCGCTAGCTTTCAAAATCATTCGGAAATTTAGAAATTCTTGTGTTAAACGAAGGAAACCCTTCTGTTAAGAATAAGATCTAAAGAAGACGTAATTTGCTATCAAATAATAACAAGAGAGGATTTTTCATGTATACTTCCCATAATATATACTTGAATTTATAAAGGCAGTCAAAATCAATGATGAAAATGCATGCTATTTATGTAGCCATTTTTACAAAATTAACTTCTTCACAGTGGTCAGAAAGAAACTCATCACGGAGTCGGCATCCTAGCGTGACTGAAAAAGTTGAAATTGAACTGCATGCTTAACAGTATTGCGATCCTACTCAATGTTGGTTTCCGAGTGAAAAGCAATCTTTTTCGAATTGCGGAATGTTTCACGTAGCACTCGCTATACTCCATGTTATCGATCGATAAGGAATTTGCTGATAGAAGCAAAGAGAGGAGTTCCAAGAAGAGAAGATGCGATCGCTGGAACAGAAAGTTTATTGGTCTGCTATTCTTGATTTCCACTCTAACCCATCCGTTAAGACCTTCAAATTCGAACTTTCTCCATACCTCGACCGACTCCTATCTTCAGACAAATGCAATTCCCTTATTACCAAGCGTCTTTGCCTCTGTGTCTGAGACAGCAGTGATGAAATATCTTAAAAAGGTTCGAGGTTCCACAGCTGCCGGGCCAGATGGGATCTAACCATTTCCCCTGAAATCCTGCTCCTGCATTGACACACCTCATCAACTTATCCTTCATGCAGTCTGAGATTCCCGATGAGTTTCGATCAGTGGGAATCACTCTCATCCCGAAAAAACCCTCCCCTTATGGTACCAAATCCTTTCGTCCAATTGCTTGCTGTTTCGCACTACTTAACTTGCAGGACGAGGTGCGCTGGACATAATCACGACGTTTTCTTCCAATTTTTCCGATCCCTTGCAATTTGCAGAAAAGACTAGGCGTAGTACGCTATACGATGCTGCTTTGGTAGTTCATTCGGCTCTAAAAGGCTTAGATAATGGCTGCCGTGCACATGGATGTGCTTTTCTCGACTCCTCCTCAGCCTTTTATACGATACCGTACCACCGTCTTCTTAATAAAATCTTCTGCATGCAGCTCTCCCGGCTGGGCTGTGTCCTGGCTCGGGGACTATTTCACTTTCCGCACTCAATTTGTTCAGTGCGGACGGCGAAAATCCACGGTCATTCCTAACAACTGTGGAGTCCTGAAAGGGTCTATATTATCTCCTCGCATCTTTATATTTACGACATACGATCGCCAAACGAATGTTTGTCCTTTAAAATATGATGATGATGTGCTGATTAGCGATACTCTCAAAAGTCACATACACCTCCAAGTACTGAAGGATGGGCTGGACCACTTCTCAGCATTTTAGTCAGCAAATGGCCTTCCATTTAACGACCGGAAGTTAGTTCAGTGTGTTGTTCGACTGCGATCCCCTTCCGGTCGTGAAATCATTGGCATCCTATCCAAAGAGGTATCCTCTTTCCGGTATCTCGTTGTTACTCTGGCATCTAACCTCTCCTTTACTCTTCATATTGAAGGCTTTTTTAAAAAAATCCGTGAACTTTTATATTATATCCGCCGCTTGCGTTCATATCGCACACCGCAAGCCATAATCTGGTGATTTATAGATGCTTGTATTCTCCCCCTCATTCTTTACTGCTCTCCAGTTGTTTTTCCAGCCCTACTCAAAAAGACCTGGTATTATTAAACGTATCCTCCGAATGTTCTCTTCAGCTGCCGGTTGTTCCTATGCCTTTTTAGCTGACATTATAATGCAGGGACACTTTAAAACGGTCAATAAATTTGCTGATCGCATCCTTACTGCGCTGAGTGCATCTGAGGTCACATCTACCACACCTATGGTCCTAGGCTACGCGGCCCTGTTACACCCTTTCTCGTATCGACCGACTGCTGACGACGTGGCAGGTTCCTCGGCTCTTGGCACAGCAAAGGCGTATCATGGTCGCATCTCCGGCTCTTCAGGACGTTCGCGTGACTCCAAGGTCTTCTCCTCGTATGGTCCTTCGGATGCAGGTATTACTCGTCATGGACGCCATGGCTGCCGTCAACATTCACAGAAGCATCATGCCCCTAGCATTCACATACTTCCCCCACGAGCGACAGTTTTTCTCCTAAAAACCGCAAATGACATTCCATTTTGAATTGTGAGCCAGCCTTAGGAGTTTTTTCACTGTCTGCTCTTCTTCCTCAGTTACACTGCTGGCTCGTGTAAAGTGAGTGTGAGTGTATTACTTGAAACAATGGAGTAGTCATCTGAAATTGTGTCAACGACTTCTTTGGAATGTTCGGCTATGCCGCTGCATTTCTTAAATCCTATGCACCAAGAGGGAGTTCAAAGGCGTTGCCTATATTTCCTTCAATAAATTTGACGTGACTTGACTTGACTCTATCCACTCTGCCTTCCCGTACCATGCACTGAAGCTCCTGTCATATTTCTTGCTATACATCGGCACTCTGTACTACCATTCCTAGCACGCTACCTAACGCGTGAAGAAGCGGAAACTGAGAAGTTGAAAGCCGACTAGTATTCTTCGTCTTTAAGTATTCTATGACCTTTCACCATGACCTCTTACTTTTTCTTCGCTCTTTGTTAATGTAGCTATTATTTGCTGAAATTTTTGGATGTTACCTTAAAAATACAGCATTTTTTTCTAAAAAAATCCCCAGAGGACAATCGCAGATGAGGGTGGTCGAGGCAGAGGAAGTACAGTATCCATAGTAGGCAGTGGCCACATGACCAAATCGTACAATGAATAGCAGCTCTTGCGACGACCGCTCGAAAGGAACGGCTCGTAATTGACGTGACAATGGCTTGGCAGTCTGCGTCCGAGTCTTTGCTGGATGTCATTGGAAAAATTAGCCACCTGCGTCCTTTCCACATGACCGATTCCCCTGCTCAGGCAAAGTCTCAGCTCATAATGCGGGAACGGAAAGTCGTTGCACCTGCCGATGGACGTTGAGCCTGAGAACCACGATAAGAGCAGCCTGTGGACCCTCAGAAGGAACTCAAGGGCTTTTAATAGAGAGAGACGCTGTACTTTGAAAATATTATTCCCAATTGTTCCGGTAACAACGTCCTCCGTTGACCCTGGATAACATTATGCACACAAACCAAATAATGCCAGAAGATCACAAACAATGGAAACGTTTTGAGGACTTAAACTGCCAGCATCATCGTCTTCGATTGAATTGCAAATTTGTGAGATTCATTTAAATTGAGGCAACATTGAGACTTCCTTCGAATCTGTGCTAGCATGGTGCGCTAATGATAACATTGTTTTACTTCGGTGAAACAAAAAAGACGTAAAAATCGGTTTATAATTGGAACAGTAGACCAATCAATTTGCATATAAGGAATAAACATGTGAATGAGGAGCAGAAAAATAGTGGCGCAGATTCAAAAGTCCGTTTGCGGCCCAATTCGTTACTTTTATTTGCGATTGCTTCTGATGTTGCGTTTGAGTAAGTATCCGACACTTTACAACTTACCACTCAAATAGACGTCTTGTAGGTCTGAATGCCACCTTCTTCATGCGCACTGACCTTGATCCAAGAGCACTTCTGCGACGCGGATCCTTTTGCGCGTACTTGCACGTGCCTAACGATGACAAACGACGCCTCAACCAATCCCAGCTACCCAAGCGGATCAAGCAACTGCAAAGCTGACTCAGGCTGGCGATCGCTCAAGGTGCAGTGACGGTCCATACCATCACTGGGGACGCCCTCGGCCGACTGCCAATTCGCCAATCCTCCTGTACAGAATACAATCCCCACTGTGGTAGTGGGGGCATTTGCGTACCGCATTGTGGGATACACACTCGTCTCCTTGTGCCTTGGGGCTCACATTCGAGCCCAGCCAGAAGCCGCATGGCAGTTAGCTGGGCTGCACTGTTTGCTTGCTTCGAAAGTGCGATCAAGTTTGTACCGTAACGTGATTAGTCTTTGCCACAGTGCTACTCTTACTACGCCCAATCGCAGCCGACAGAAAAGGGAACTGGTGGCTCAACGATTAGGGCACTGGATTCCTATCCAACAGGTCGCGTTTTCGAGTTGCCTGAGGACAGCTAATAAGCCAGAAATGGCCATTTAGGTCTGCTCCATCTCTGGCAGTAATATTCTTCTGCCTTCAACACCATCTCAACCATCTCAATTCCATCTATTTGAGGAAGGGCCTTAAGTGAGCAGTGACTTAGCTGCCACGTAAGATGACTCAAAATGCTTGATTGCCGTCTCGTAGTGTCCTAAACCACCCTATTTCGCAATGCTTGTTTGATGCGTCTTTGCTGGCCGTTGTCAGCCAAGTGAGCCGACTTTACCCTAGAGACTTACTTTGCAGTGACACGTCTCCGTGTATAACTCTCAAACCCTCGCCTTTTTAAGCACAAGTGTCTGCCAACCGCATTCCGGTCTGACCAATCATCTTCCTGAAGCTGCCTCACATGGGCCCTCGTTGTGATGATTACCTCTCGATCACACTTCAAACGCGGTTTTCTTGTGTGTATTCATGCATTCATCTGATTTTCAACTTCCTCCAACCTGGTTCTGCACAGAATACACTTCTACTCCTTCTTAGCATCCCACTTCTCCCCTTTCCGCACGGAACTGGGCCTGAAGCTCGCAGCGCAAGGGTCTTCCTCGTTAACTTAAGCCCATATGATACCTTTCCTATGCATTTAATTAAGAAATAATGGTCGCCCTTTGACTTCTGCTTAGACATTTACCCAATATAGGTCCGCTGCGCACACACAAGTCGAGGCCTGAATGATCCGTCTATTCAGAGACCGACACTGCTTGGGAAAATTTATCTTATTTTGGCCGCTGGACACGTGCACGGAACAGAAGACTTCAGGCAAAGTCTAAGGTGTTCACTAGTCGCGTCCCTATTAGACGCTACTGTGATGAAAATGTTCTTCCATTCGGCCGTCGATGCGTTCCCTTTTGCCTGCCGTTTTTCCATTTATTTTCCGTTTGTTTTTCGGCTCGTATGCTCCCAGTTCGGTTCGCTAGATGGCGCACTAAGCCTGCCCGCTTATGCACCAAGTCCGTGCACCACAAAGCTGTCGCGGCTTAACTTTGAACAGCGCTGCGTCCAGCCTATTCCGACCGCAAGCGCAGCGAGCACTACGGCTGCCACTTACCCTTACTGATTACTGCGCGCTTTGTTACAATCCTCAGGCTCCCTTGGGAGTCAGCTCCTTAAACAGCGGTGCGTATCCTCGAGTCCTCCTCCGCGTCTGCCGGCAACTCACTTCCGATACGAAGCGGCACATCAGATCCCTCCGGACATCTTCCTTCGTCTTCTCCACGCACCATTTCCTGTTTACGTGCTGGCTTCATGCATATATGTTCTACAACTGATCCGGACAAAGCCCGCGATTAAGGAGGAGCCATTTAAAGTGCATAATTTCCCAATAAAATAGAATAGTGGAGGGGCTTTGGTTCAGACCGAGGCTGTCGAACACTAAGAAGGGAGACTCATTTCCACAACAACATTGCAAATAATTGATCAACAACCGGTATTTCAACCAGAAAGCATACGGGGAAAGCTGGAGGACCCCTCGCAGCTGTGTCAAGCAGCGGCAGAATATCAGTGAAACACGAGTCTGGACCTTTTAGCTAGTATGGTAAATTGCAACATCAATATATGTACTACTAAAATTGCGGTTCAAATTTCACGTCCTCCGTGGGAAATACTATTTTAGGGATTTCGGGATTTTGGACCAGCTAGCACTCTGGCGGACACTCGTTATTAACTATTGGATTCGTTTTTACCACATCCCCCGCCTCAGAAGCCACGGCAGGCACTAGTCAAAACGAGCAACATCTCCGTGACCGCCATCCGTCAACAATTCTCAAGGATTCCAGCTATCTACAAACGGCTGAGTCGTTCCAATATCCTTTCCATACAGTTAATCGCTTTGTACATATTGCATAGAGCTTTAATATCGTTTAACTTGACTTCGATCTATGATGGGAAGCAAAACTAAACGTACAACGCAACGTGTAAAAAGTCCGCCGCGAGTGGGATTTGAACCCAAAACCCGTGGTTCGTGGGCGTCGGTCGTTACCATTAGACCACGTGGGTGCACGGTTTCCGCTGATTTAATTCAGGATATAAGCCCAAATCGCAATTTCGAGGGCAGAAACCGAATGGTTGGCGCAACGAAATCGCGCCCTACTAAAAGGCCTAGAAGTCCTTGAAGCTCAATAGACACAAAGTACGAAGACCGAGATGGCATATCAGGCATGAAACTTTCCAAAGCATTTTCCGTCATGCAGAAGGATATGGTATGCTTTTAAACTAAATTAGTGGAACTGAAGTAACTTTTGCATATTCTAACGCATGGCTCGATGTAATAGATGACTGAAAGCCGAGAAAAGGCCAAGACAAAGAAAATAGAGGAGGTTTTCACACTCCATAAGCAAACTACAGCAGAACCAGTAGTGGAACTCGACCTAGTCGAAGAGTCGGAAATCCACGAAAATGTAGAAGACCCGGGAGTCGAACCATGTACGTTAGGCCAACAGGCAGACGGTGTCACCACTAGACTAGCAGACCACGATAAAAGGACTGAACATTTTGCTTACTCAAGGGGTGTCGTGCTTAACACAGTCCCAAAAGCCAAGCAGGTGGTGTCTGAGAGACCAGTAAAAACTAGTCTGGTTGCGTCTCCCAAAAAGCCCAAGATGCCACCGACTAACACACAAAAAGGTGGCCTTGGCACAAAAGAGGAGCTGTCAGGTCCTCCCAATTATCAAATGCCGGAGCTTAGGGATCTCACATCCCAAGTCGACGATACCAACACGTCGGTAGGGTCCACTAATAAACCTCATAGCCCGTTATTTAATCGCAGCCAGTGCATCGTCCTACAAGGCATGCCTGAATCTTCTTCGGAGACCCCAAAGAATAGAATTGACCATGATATGGATTTATTCCTCGGATACATTAAACTTCTCCTACATGAAAATGAAGAAATGGTGGTCCCCGTCCTAAAAACATTTAGGATGGGCCTGAAGCAGCGTCCATATACGGACTCGGGTCAACCCAGACCAATAAAATTTATACTCAAGCACGAAGAACAAGCGGAGCTACTGTTGAACAGGAAATCGCCGCCACGGAACAAGTACCCAACGGTTTTTTTCAGCGGGAGTTCTCGCCGGCCGAGAGGGAGAAGTGGAGGGCACTGAAAACCAAACTCCACAGGAGATCCAATGCGGGCGAGAGGAACCTGCGAATAATAGACGGGGAGATCATCACCGCCCGGAGGTCATTCCTCTGAAGACAGCCAATAACGCTGAGTTTTACAGACAAAAAGCAGACCAAAACTTAGGCAATAAAGTAGCTAATTCGCAGAGACCTTCCGGCTCCCTCGACCCACAAATCGCTCAGAACTCTTTGCCGGCGAAGCTGTGCTTTCTGTATACAAACGCACCGAGTTTGCTTCAGAAGATTGACGAGCTCAAGGTTTGCATAGCTGACCTACAGCCGGATCTCATATCCATTACAGAGACCTGGCTACAGGCCAATGTAATGGATGCCAAAATTGTAGCCGGAGAGTACTAAGTTTTTTGTCGGGACCGGATACATAGGAGTGGAAGAGGAATAACAGTGTTTGTCAAGAAGGGCATCGTTACGTCAGAACGCAAATATTGGTTCCTCTCATGATTTTTAAGCGCTATGGCTTAAACTGAAAACGCGTGGTGCACCCACTTTACATTTCATGACTGTTTATAGGTCGCCAAATCAATCTCCAGAGGGTGGCGAAACCTTGTTTGGACTAATGCGTGAACTGGCTCAAAATGAAAATGCGCTGATTACTGGAGATTTTAACGCCCCACTGATTAACTGGGATGAGCTATCAGTCAAGTGTTCTCATGAGTCTTTTAGCTCCAGATTCTTAAACCTGATGGGGGACCTCTCTCTCGTGCAAAATGTTGGATTCCCAACGAAAATAAAAGAAGCGCAAACAGCGATCTGTTTGGACCTCGTATTATCGAAAGACCCGATTGATACAAGCGAAATTAGGTAAATCGCGCCTCTTGGAAAGAGTGATCATGTCATTATCCTGTGAGAATATGCTTCAAACACCAATCAACCGAGAAATAAGGAGGTTCAGTTAGATGACTGGCGCGGAAATTACACCGCAATGAGCAATGAACTGGCAGCAATAAATTGGTATGACCTTCTAACCGGTAGTCCAGATGCCGACTGGAACACTGTCAGGGATCTTATAAGCGAAGTTATGCATCGAAACTGTCCGCTGAAAAAATTACAAAAGGCGAACAGGCCCTCCTGGTTAACGCGAGATCTGAAGAGCCAAATAAACCACGAGAGCAAACTCTGGAGAAGGTGCGCATCAACACGCCAGCCTTCAATTTACGAAGAATTCCGCCAAAAGCGGAACGAGGTTAGATCAAACATTCGAAAAGCGCGGAAAGACTACGAAGCGAAAATTATCGAGCGGGCCGTAACGAAGCCAAAGGTGCTCTACAGTTACATCAACAGTAGGCTTAAAACAAAGACACAGTTACAGTACTTAAAGGTGAAAAACATAAGGAAATAATACACAACCTCGAAAAATCAGAACACCTTAGCAAGTTTTTGCATCTGTTTTCACTTAGGAACTGCATTTTAATCCGAAAGACTTCCATGCAGAGAGTAATGGCAGAATCATGGAGGACCTCCGTTTCACAGAAGATGATGTAAGGAATTAACTTCTGGCGCTTAATGAAGCTAAGTCTCCGGGTACAGACAAAATACCAGCAAATGTACTGCAAGAGCTGGCTTCGGAACTTTCCAGACCGCTAACGCACATTTTCAGTTGTCCCTTGATCGAGGCCTCCTCCCATCCGATTGGAAAGTTGCGAACATATACCCTATTCACCAGGGTGGATCCAGAACCAGCGCGAACAACTATCGACCAGTGAGTCTAAGTTGCATCTGTTGTAAAGTTATGGAAATGATCATCAAAAAGGCCACTGTGAAGTTCCTCGAAGAAAAAGACTTCTTTGATGGTGCCCAACACGAGTTTCGAGGGAATCACTCCTGCCTGACCAATATGCTTCATTCTATGGAGCAGTGGTCCAAGTCATTAGACTAAAATACCCCCGTAGATGTTGTTTGCATAGACTTTAAAAAAGCCTTCGATAGTGTCCCTGAACAAACTCTGCAATAAGAACTTGACCACCTAGGTTAATGGTCCAAAAATTGTTAATGTGGTTTAACTTTGAGAAGTGTGTCACATTGAGGCTCAAGACGAAGAAAGTGAGCGCGACGGATGACTCACACAGCCACGTACTCGACGGAAGGTGCCTGTCAAACGTCAGTGAACAAAAAGATCTGGGTATGGCTATTGTGCCATCCCTGAAGCCGTCTTTACAGTGTGCTAGGGCTGCCCAGAGGGTCAACAGTGTTCTGTTTGCCATTAAGCGAACTTTTGCCGTATTAGACAAAAAAACTATTTGGCAAAATCTATGAAACATTTATTCGCTCACATCTGGAATATGGCGTTCAGGCGTGGTGACCATGGATGCACAAAGATAACCAAATGCTGTAGAGAATTCAGTGAAGGGCAACGAAAATTGTGAAGGGCCTAAAGTCTTCATCTTACGAATGCAGACTAGAAGCACTTACCGTTTTCCCCTTGGGTATAGACAAATCCGAGGTGACCTCATACAGACGTACCGCCTCGTGAGGAATCGGGAGTGTGCCCTGAAGTTTGATGACTTCTTCACCTTCGCCACTTCAACCAACCTCCGTGGGAATTCCCCCAAACTGCGGGGAACCCTATCCCATCTAGAGGTCCACAAGCAGTCATTCTCAAAATGAGTCATCGCTGCCGGGAACGGACTGCCCGAGGAGGTCGTAATGGTGAACTCCACAGATGCGTTTAACCGGAAACTGGATGAGCATCTACTTAACAGTTACCGTTCATATGTACAAGGAAGCAGGAATAATTAACGCCCCGGAAATACCTATTGATAAAACTTTATATTTGTATAGGCTACTCAATATTTTACAGTATCACATTTTATGTTGGATATATTATGTACACAAGAGACTATTCTGACTGCTCACACGCACACGTTAAAATTTGTATATGTATATATGTTACTCACTGCTTATAGCGACATATTTTATGTTGGATATTTCATGCATACTGTTTTCAATAGGGTCTTCAAAGGCATTGCCTACTACCCTAAATAAACTGAAATATAATGAACTAATAAAGTCTGCCCGTTGACAGCAAGTGCATATATCGCAGTGGTGGACGGGTCTATGCCTACAGACCTTAAATATACTGATGCATCCGCGACCAGAAATTAACTTCTCAGGAAATTGCAAAGCTGACTCATACTTTATACCAGGCTTGCCCTTTGTAAGAGCTTTTTATTCGTAAAATGTGGTGGCTGTTCAAGTTAGGCTGAGAGGATAGCTAGCATTCGACGTGAGCAGTGAGGCCCTTATGTTTAGGGGAGGGTCCTTTCGTTGGGTTCAAGCAAGGATGCTCCCCACAAGTTTTGGAGTTATTTTCTCCTTCATGCTTCACTCTCACAATCAATGGGTACCAGCTAGATGCCAGCGCATTTTCGAGTTGCATGTGAAACTGTTTAAAGTGAAAGTAGATAGGCGTTTTTTAATCGGTTACAAGGCTCATTCGCTTCGTCGAGCCTTGGAGTCCCGCCCACAGCCGCATGGTGGCAAGGCAACGAGCCCGTGGCCCAATCGTTAGAGCGTTGGACGTCTTGCCAACAATGTACGGGTTCGAACCTCAGGTACTGCAATACGTTGGATTGAAGATAGTTGTCCGATGAAGAATTAGAAGTCAGAAATGGTCATGGCAGGCTGCCTTGTATTTGTCGGTAATATCCATTTGCCCAGCTGACGTGGGGCTGTCTCTCGGTGCACCTACCTTGGCCAAATATCGGATCATTTAAAGCATAATGGCTAGGCATTTCAGAGCAGAAAAGTGCCTGACATATCCAAGAAGCCCGTCTGCGCGTGGCACACATGAAATGATCCATAATGCAGAATGGGCTAGGTCTAAAATGACAGTTGTACGATCCGGATGCTACGGCTATCTGCCTATGTTTCTGATGATGAATCCGCGACGGATCTCGAAACGCCAAACGAATAAAGTATGCTCCCAGTAATCGGGTTGCCTTCTTTTCGGTTCTGAGATCTTACACAGGATAGGAAATGTCACTAAGACCTAGTAAGGAGATGCTATTGTGTTGTGAAAATTGATCCTAAAGTAGTTGGTACATCTATAAAATGCGGCTGTAAATAGTTGTGGTAGTTTCATTTATGGACAAAAGGAACTCACCGATCACATTACGGAACAAACGCTTTTTTTATACCTTGGGCTCAATTTGGAACAAGGCGAAGATCACTAGATTAGCAGAATGTAATGACGTCATAAAATTTCGTGACCTCTTATTCAGCTGCAGATGGTTGTTACCCCTTTATAATATAATTAACTGTCCAATTAAGTGTCAGACTCGAAGAATGAAACTTTATAGGCAAAAGGGGTAAAAAATTAGCCATAGATGTCGGCGCATGGTGGGGAATAGACAAGGGGGAGGTAATTATCATAGCATGACAGTTCATGTTAGGGGGGTGGGGCAGGGGTAGGGGGTAGGGTAGCAGTCAGCCCTAAGGGATGACGAGGAGACGTAAGCGGGAATGAATTTTTTAATCGTTACCACGGCCATGCGAGGTTGATCACATTGTCTAGCTGCTTACTGAGTTCTGGTTTTCTTGTCCGTATTGCAGTGGCCTCCGCAAAAGGTAGGAGGGGCCCGGACGTCGCCCGAAGTACGACCTTAAATGCAGTTGTTTGGTTGACTGTGTCTACCAAGGGCTTAGTGATTGAAATCTTGGGTACTTTATTTTCCGCCCTGAGTAACCACCTCGGCATGTGTTCAGATGACCACCTTGCCAGCTGCCTCTGCGTGCACCCGATGTATTTGCATCCGCAACTACATGTAAACTCGTAAACACAGTTTGAGGTGGCGTGCATAGGCAGAGAGTCTTTAGTCGGTCGACCTGGAATAATCGTTGTTTTGCCTACGTACAACAATTTAGTGGCGGGATAACTTCTTTCAATTTGCCTCGAAGCCTCCGTTTTATCAAGTTGGAGACATTATCTCTTATAAGTAGGCGACGACCGTCTGCAGCTGAATGAGTGGTCACGAAATTTTATGACGGTCTGCAACGTTGGGCGAGTAAAATCGATACAAGTGTGATTGAATTCATGGCACGAGGTGGGACGTTTTTAGCTCAAGTGGTTAGAGCATTGGCTCCCGGTAAAGATTTTCTCTACTATGTGGGTTCAGAGCCTGCCGAATGCCTTGAGTTTTTAACAGTTGGGTCAACTCAAATAAAGCAAATTTGTCAAACCTCCTAATAAACTTATATTTTTTCAATGTACCAAATTGGATAAAATCCATCAACATAAACTCCTGTGTTCAGGATACTGATGCCAATTGAGTGAACTTCTACCTTATATTGGCGAACTCGAACGGACAGGGAAATTCGGCCTCACGTGGGCGGAATTAAACAAATAAGAAGGAAATTCGGGTTACTGAAAATGTAAAAAAAGTTCTTGGTATAAGTCAAAGGCCAAAAGGACGTTTAAAGACAGTCCCGTCCGAATGCTTACAAGGACTTGATCAATGCTCAGACCCCACGTTAAAAGCATTTCAAGTTAAGCCTAGTAAAATAGGCACAATAAAGCGAAATCGACTGCCAACGCCGAATAGAGTAGAACAAAGGCTGTTGATACCATAACTCACGTCATTTTCAAGTCCTGCGGGTAACAGTAATTACATGAATTTAAACAAACAAGGATGAATGTATGTTGAGTAAATGCGTAGAGTTAGCGTAAAAAGAATAGGCTGGTAAAGTTGGTGATAAATAAAAGTATAGCAGCGGGCTTCCACAGGACTGCCACAAAGAGCTTCATGGTAAGACAAAGAGTTCTTTTTTCCATATCTTAAAATCAAAACATTTAAAGTCCGACCACACACAACGGGGATGGGTGACCGGACGGCGACCTACGTGTTAGTTATTTCATAACGATAGTAGACTTGCGAGCATCTACCACTTTCACTCTCGTCTTCGCCCGGTGACACGACCAAGTCAGGAAGATCGGAGGCGGTAGAGGATGCAGCTGGCTGCCTCGGCTAGGTCTGCCATCCGCGACGTTCCATGTGGGAGCGCGACCCAAGTAACGCCTAGTCTGCCGTGATCTGGTACCGTGTTGGTTCACTGCATATACTACAAGACACACATACCAAACTTGTGAACGCTGCAGCACTGAAAGCGAGCAGTACCGGTTCAACAAAACTCTGTTATAGAGTTGCGAAAATTCCCCTTAGAGAATTCACAAGAATATCTGGCGAGCATACGTAGCTTTCGATAAATTCTTTTTGGTCCATTACATTTAAAAAGGGAGGGTGCGGGTAAAAAGTAGCATGCTGGTAACTACACTCATCGTTACATTCAAATTAGTTATGGGAAAAGGGGGGAGCTGGGGTTAATAGTACTCAGCTGGTTGTGAGGTAATGAGGGTTTTTTGAATCCGGACAGGGGGAGGTTTGGAAGGGGTAGAAAGTGCGCAAGGATGCAGGCAGTTATGTAACCGAGAAGAAGACGATTCGATCGCTGGGGCAATACGTTTATTCGCCTGACGTTTTGAGATCCACCGCTGATTCGTCCTCAGAGAAATAATTAGGAAGCAGTAGCATTTAAAGAACCTGGAGCTCAGAGCTTGCAAAAGGTTCTTTTGGGCGCACAAAACCGACATCCTCAACCGTTTTGCGGTTGCTTTCATTGCTTCTAACAAATGCTGACCCTCCCCTGTTTGGATTTAACAAACCCTCATCGCCTGGCTACCAGCCGAGTACTATTAACCTCACCACCTACCTTTTCCCCATAACAAATTTGCCTGTATCGATGAGCATAATTGTTAGAATGTTAATTTTTAAACCCTCCTTATATCAATGTAATGGCCCAAGGAGATATCATCGAAAGCTACGCATGGGTGCCAGATATTTTTCCGAAAAATCTGTTAACTAAAACCTAGGTTAATCATAGACTATTTTTACTCTGACCCATCATTGTGGATTAACTGTTTTGTAGGATTCCCATCCGTCTGATGACGACCTGGTGAGCCAGTGTCGAAAATTCACTCAATAAACAACATTTTCTCAAAGAACTTCTTCTACCAAATTATACTTCTTGAGATGCCGACTTTCCAATTCATACGTCTGCATTTTTGAATACATTCGAACATACTACTACATCGAAATATTGTGAAAATGCTTGCATGAATTCTTGCCCCCGGGTTTTATGGCATTTATTAATTCACCCTTTTCTGTTCATGTCTCTGATGAGGAATCTGAGACGGAGGTCAAAACGTCTGAGCAGGAGAATCATTCACGTGGGAAGGGCCGGGCCCAGAAGCAACTACAATGACAGCTAACATAATAGCCGCTCAATTATCAAGCCCACATCCAACATGGACAACGAAATCGCAACAGTTAATGAGTCAAGCCATCATCGCTCCAATTAAGACCGCAAGCGGTAGTTTCAGAAGCAGGTAATTATCGTACGCATGCAGATGACCGCTACGAAATATAAAAAGCGTGCAACCTGTGCATGTATCACCACAATCTGCGCATGTCTCATACTATCCTACAGTTACCTATGATTAAGGATTCTCGACAGGATCCGAAACGTCAGGCAAATAAACTTCTTGTTTTAACGATCGCATATTCTAGCTCTGAATTGCTTCCTGAAACTCGCATATTCGCTTCCATCGGAATCTTCTTCTTCTTCTCCTCACATTCATGAGTCTTTGTTAAGGCAACTTCTTCAACACAATCGCTAAGATCAGCACATCACGTTTGATAAGCCAAATAGTCATAATGAATTTACTGTGTTTTGTGTACACTTTTTCTCTTTTCGTTTTGTTAATGAGTACCTGTTGACCGTTTTGTATGCAGGTCTTCACGTTTTTCGTCAATTTTTCCCTCGTTTCGCCTGTTTTCCATTCGATTTCACTCATTTGTTGTTTTTACACGTTTTCATTCTTTTTTACAGTTTAAATGTCAAGGCTGCTGCCACAAAACCTTGCTCCTTGTTCTTCACTTCGCTGGGCATTCATGAGCAATGCTTAGGTCTCATGTACGTGTGAATTCATGCAAAAGGTTACGAAAAAGGGCTTAGCTCCTTTGGACAACTAAGAAACTGTCTGTGATATTTGGTAGCCTTCTTGTTAACTTCTATTCGCTCAAGGACGGCAGAACTCCATTGTCGAGCAACTTTGCCATCAGTTCATTTCAGTTTATTAGAGGGAACTGTAGGTGTATACCTTTGAACTCGCTATTTTTGTACATGGATATCGTGATATCATAAATATAGTAACTCACCTTATTGGTAGTGCCAAATGAAGTGGAACGCCAAATCGTTGCGCTTGTTGATGGACTGGGGGCCTGAAAACCATGACTCGAGCAGCCCCCAGTCCATCAACAAGCGCAACGATTTGGCGTTCCCCTACGGTGTACTGAGACATTTCCTGAGCAAGAGAATCAGTCACGTGGGAAGGACTGGGTGCAACAACAACTCCGACGACAGCGGGAATAATTGTCACGCAATTACCAAACCCGCATTCGACGCGGACAAGAACGCAGCGGCCATTAATGACCCATCACCGCACCAATTAAGACCTCAAGCGGTGGCTACAAGATCTGACAATTATAGTACGCATGCGAATGACCGCTGTGAACTATAAATACCATGCAATCTGTGCATGTATCACCCCTTATCTGCGCATGTCTCAGACCTGTTAACGATTACCTATGACTAAGGATTCCCGACGGAATCCGCAACGTCAGGCAAATAAAACTCTTGTTCCAGTGATCGCATCTTCATCTTCTGTATGGCAGTTGCGTCCAGATTCTCCCTTGCTGATTGCAGTCTATCGAAAAGGTAGCGAAAACAGCAGGAGCCACCATGATCATCGACAGTCCTTGGGTCTGGACACAAGAGATACATTTTCAGGGTTCGCGAATACTGTGGTCAGAAGATGTGGCATATGCGATTTCTGACGGCATTGTCGTAGCTCGCATAAGGTCAGACAAGGAAGATAATGGTTGACCACTTCTAGCTTGTTCTCACTCATCAGTCAACCCCGGACAAACGTCTGAAACCTGGCTATGGGTTAGTTAGCTATCAAGCAGTGTAATGCCTCCACGCTCCCAATTTAGGCACTGCCCAACACCCTGGCAGCTGATATTTTGAATATTCAAAGTCACAAGAAAGTGGTCTTCACTACTCCTTTCAAATCAAAACTGAAATAAGATGTTCACTTTTGCTCGGGAGTTTCAATCCTGAAGGCCATTATTGGCTAAATGACTGTTTCGAGCTCATTTGCCATCATCAGCCGGCCATGTCAAACATGTTGGGAGATTCAAATTGATGACTGTGCAGCGACCTTGTATTTCTAAACCATGCTTTCTTCGGATGCTGTGGGGACAGGCCATACAAGTTCTCCTCCTGTCTGGCCAACCACTCCTCAAGGCAAATTCACTAACTGCGGGGGAGATTTTTACGCTCAGTGACTCCCAGAACCGATGATCTACTGTTCGGTGGTGGTTGTCCGGAGCCGGTGATCTACTTGCCGGACTGCGCTTCTGGACTTCGGCCCACTCATGGCTGAAGTGCGCTTGTCTGGGAGTCACTTGCATAGTACTTACATTCTACACTTGTTACACCTTATTAAATTATCCCTAACACTCTGGCCTTTCACGCCTTATCATAATCAACTAGCTTATACATGTTGGGATAGGTTCTATAGCCTATTATCTGGCCGGACAAATTCGTATCCCACATTATTGACCTTGACGTTTTTCTACCCTACGAAAACGAACCCAGAGCTTCTGTTTTCCGCAACTGCGCGGCTGCCTATGCCGGCTGTGGACCCCCACCTACCAAGCAAAACGGAAGCCCTTAATTCTACCCTGCATTCGGCACAGAGTGGCGGACATTATGTCCCGATGAACTAGAAATCAGGTCACTGTCAAAGTGTTTGCATGCCAAGGTTGCGCTAGTACCGGAAGAATCGATAGGAAATGCGTGACAGAGGACTGAACATGTGCTAGTAAACAGCTATCAACTGCAGACTCGTGGGGATTTATTCGGACCCACAAACTTCACAATGCCTTAGAGGTCAGACTGTGATACCTGAACGACTTTTGGGAGACGACAAGTATTAGTAAAATGTATTTGTAAATAAGGAAATTCCACGCAATCAACAACATGAACCGTACAGTAAAAAACATGCTAAAATGCAAAACTATTAACTGACCATTTCGGCCACTGGAGAAAATCCTCCGTCATAGCCATTGTGTTACCAGAATTCTAGAATAACTAGCCACCCCAACTCAATGGACGGAAGAAATTTGATCAAATTTGAGCAAGAAGATGAAAACGTCTCTATGGGAGGAAAAGGGATGGTTAAGTTTAAAAAATCCGCCATTAGTGAGTGATATTCAAGTGTCGCAAGACATCGGAATTCTCCTCAAAACGGATAGGCGTTGACTGCATAAGAGTCTAATGGCCCATCTGAAACCTACAGGGAGATGCTCACTGATCCTTTCACCCATATGTTTGTATTCGCAAGTGTTAAATTAAGGATATTCCCAGAGACTCAGTGTATAGTAATTGGACCTCTTCCGGTCCTCAACTCACAGCAGCTGGTTTGCTTCAGTTATTTTTTTCAGTATTGAGACCCCAGCTACTCAGAGTTGTGGAATCAGAGAGTCGACAAGATGTTGCCATAGTGCCGCTCATTTGTCCACTATCCATGTTTTTCATCTATTTCCCTAAAATTGTGGTTTCTGACACGTGCAAATTCCCAACGCTCACTCGTAACTGATGTTCCCACGATCCAGCGCACTTCTACAACTGATTCGGATCATCGTTAGCTGAAAAAACTTTGCCCTTGGCATGCTGTTTATCTAGACACACGCCTATACCGGTGCGCAATCTACTAATAATTGAATAAGCAATGGTTGGGCAGTGGGATTCGTACCGACGACAATACTGACAGGGCTTTAATATGACTAACACTCGAATAACCTGGGCTTCGATGCCTAATTTCCTTTTTCCTTGAAAAAATCTGCTTGATTGGTCACCTCACTATATACAAAATGATAAATTCCATGCATTGCATTAGTTTGGGCGGGAAAATAAAGTCAAAACCTCAGCCGTACTGGAGTTTTGTTCTTTCTAACGTGGAATCCAGTCTCATCGGGGTCACCGGTCTTTTATATTTGGATATTCGGTTAACGCATTCAGGCCTGTCAAACTCTATTAGTACTAATAAGCAGCATCATCAAGCACGCTAGAATTAATAGTTTAGCTGCCCCTTACCCCAACTTCTGACTACTAGCTCACTAACCATTACTAAAATGGGATAAAAAGAGCGGCCAACATGTCAGTACCGGTCAACAGCGAGTAGAGTCGCTGGTCTTCCAATGCCACAGACCGAAATTCTGGGCGCGTTATGTTGATGATACCTTCGTCTTCATCGAATGGGATCGGGTGTTCATGTTCAACGAGCTCCTCAACAGCATCTTCACAGACATGCAATTAATGATGACGAATAAAGAAAACAACCAGTTGGCCTTCCTGTATATCCTCCTCTGGCACAAAGATGGTGGTGGCTTAAAGATTAAAGTACCCAGGAAAGAGATAAATAAGATGCAGGGGCTGAATTTCGCCGGTAAACACTCAATCAGCCACAAGCGTACTTGCGTAAGGAGGCTTTATTAGAGTGTTGAGACGCACTGCAGTGAACCATAGGACAATGAAATATCTTCGGTAGGTGCTCAGAGACAATGACTAGCCGCGCAATTTCGTCAACCCGTGCATGCGCACAGGTGACTAGTGGTTTTGTACGTTGAAACGTCCCACAGGCCGTCGGCCGCCGTCTCCCACCACTTGGAGTTGGAGTCGCACACAGGCCGAAGGTAATCATGAGGCGTCAGATAATGAAAGTAAAAGACTAACAGCCACAACAGGAGAGCTCTGTATTCATCTATAGGATCTGGTGCAGTTGCGGACACAGCAACTAATTCAGAGAAGCTGGAAGACTTCTCAAGGCGTGAATTGCCGGCGAAGCAGTAGTAGTGTGGAGAAACGATTTCAATTCTCAAGTTGCGGCTCCTTCGACGAGACCTGGTAACACGTTCAAATTTGATTAGGCCGAAATTTTCGCGATAGTTGGCGATCTTTTGGGCCGCGATTTGCTTGAGTCACGGCTTACGCCCCCTCAGTCTATCAAAAGGCGTGGTGACCTGCCCAACCTATATTCGGTCCTACGAGTCAGGTGGACCAAAGCAAGTAGCCACTTGGGGAAAGCACAGACGAACGCATCTTCCAACGCCAGCCCTAGAGTGCCAGATATCAGAGCAATCATCACGCCCAAGCCCAGCACGAGTGATGAAAGTTTAGCAGGTCATCAAACGCTGGCCATCGAACAATTAGCGCACGAGCGGGCAAATAGCCTCGACAGGGGGAATCGTTAATTGCCATAGCTATGCAGTTACATAGCGACTGTATCCTATAAATACCGCAACACCCTCTGAATGAATTACCCATTTCTGCTATCGCCTCTGATGATGGACCCACGAAGGAATCTGAAATGTCAGGCTAGTAACGCTCGTTACCCGGCGATCGCGTCTGCGTCTTCTCAGCTACATTCTGTGACTCGCATTTTCGCTTGCGTGTCAACTACAACCACTTTCGGATGATGCTGTTTTTCAGCGTCCGGCAAATCCGACTGTTTATGGGGCTGAGGCAGGCGGGGGGAGGGGGAGACGCGTCGGAACGGTTCTCCACAAACAAGTTCAGACATGTTGGTGCAGACATCAGCGGCTGAGTGTCGTGACGCGGGGGGGGGGGAGGGGGGTGAAGTTGAGATATGTACTAGTATAGTTCCCTCCTCGTCTTTCCCCCAAGTGCGTAGAGTTATCCACTTTCGGGGTCACGGGACTGTGCGCAGACGATGAGCCCCACGGCAGATATTCCGAGCTGCCACCTCTCCCCCCTTCCTTCCTTCCCCCCCCCCCATCAACTGTCTCAACCCGCGTTCCAGCCACAACACAGACACTATTCCACATGTATACGATAAGGACCAGAGTAAATTTGATAGTCTCGATGACAGCTCGTCTACGGTTTCGGCCGCAGTCGGACTAGTTGGTGGTTATTCTGACATGGAAGTGTCAGCGTCCTCACTCCATGCGTACTCCAACGTTGCGTGTATCCAGATGCGTAAAGATGATGGGCAGATGAGTCATAGAAGGCATCTGTCGTCGGGATACCCGGTCGCCCCCGTTCAGTGCCGGAAGCCAAAATGGAATGGCTGGCCGAGCGACCGTAGGAGGGGGGGGGGGGACCTAGCGGTTTTTAGACTAGGCCCCAAAAGACCAGACCTATGAAACAGGGACGAAGAGACAAACTCGATCACCTGCCCGACAAGTCGATTCGCCTGGCAGTTTGGAGCTACAGTCGAACCCAGTGTCAGGAAGGCAGTACACACAAATGCACTTGAATAAATGAGAAGGTTCGCGATCCAGGTAATTGTATGGACGAGGAAAAAGGCAGATCGAACACCAGATTAATTAATTGATTGTTCTGAGCCTTTCAACTGAAAGGCTGACACTCTAGGCATGGTACTTGGATGCCAACTCGATCAACAGGCATATAGAGCTGCCAGTGGCCTACAAAGTTTTGCACCATTATTTGAGAAAGAGAAGGAACGAAGCCAAACCACACATGAGGACGACAAGCGAAGAGGATCCCACAACGAACCGGCCGGCAGAGGAGGCGGGGTCACCAGGACCACCTACAGGGTGACAAGGCGGCACGCTAATTGCTGTTCATAACCCCCGGCTCCACTGGCAGCTGGTTAGCCTACACCACTGACAGCTGGTTAACGTACAACACTGACAGCTAATTAGCGTACACCACTTTAATGCCCCCCGACTCCAGTGACAACTAATTGCCCCCCCCCTTCCCCCATCCTTTTTTCGTTTGCTGTTTCTAACCCCCTGACAAACCGATGTTTTTTGACATTTGATTGGCCTATGGCCACTATAATTACCTTCTTTTTTGCTGCTTTTTCATCTCTGAAGATGGACTCATGTAAGAGTTTGAAAGCCCAGAACAATAAATCAATTGATCTGGTGCTCGAGATGCCTTCTTCCTCGTCCATACAAATGCACTTTTTATGCCACTACACATCGCTTTGGCATGGTATCTGCACTGGTCACTGGCGCTGGTCGTACTCAATTCGAGGACAATTTGGTTGTTCCTGCGTCGCTTTGATGGCGCGACTGAGGCACCATTAGTCTTGATGATGGCCGCGATAATGACTAGGCAATTTAGCTTACTAGAACTGACGCAGGGAGGCGATGTTCACGCGTCCATGCAATCTCCGCGTGCCAAAGTACACTGCTCAGACGAAATTTTGGCTCTAAAACGGAAGTAAAAGTAGTCATTTTCAGTCCCCTGAGGGGCAAGGATTGGACTTGGGCATTTCCCGGTTGTTTCTCCCTTCAAAGATTTCATGTAGCCCCAAGCTGTGGTCAAGCGCCGTCGAATAGGCCACATCTATCTCCTTTGTACGCACTTTTAATTTATAGCATAGGACAATGAATGGAGGGCATATCTGCTGATACTCTTGTTCCAGTGATCACATCTTCGTCTTCTGAACTGCTTTCTGAGCATATTCCCCTCTCTATCCCCCCCTCCTCCTCGTCGTCACCATTATTTTTCAGCTGTACATCCATATTTAGATGTCTTTAATATACGTAAGTTGGCCTACTGCACCTATCATAAACCAATTGTTACCCCTCTTTATTTATTCAAATGAAAAAACGAGGTTATTACTACAGGCCACTAGCACCGTTTTGAAGATAGTCAAATGTCACCAAAATTATGCGACTCGCTCAAGGAAGATTCTTCATGATGTTGGCTGTCGTAGTATTCGACCACCATGCATTTTTGCTGATCTCCCGGTGTTCTGCGGTTTAAAGGTTTTTGCTGAAGGTTTTGGAATTATATTTTTGAAATAAAGCCTATCGCACTGTCTCATAAGCTAGTGGTGGGACGGGATGATGGATCGTCACAAGTTGCCACCGACATCCACGGAACGGGTCATGGGGTTGACTTCGCTGTGACCAAGAAAACCACCTTCACGTGAAGCAGGTGACCCCAAGACTTTACTGGTGAGCCGTGGCTGCAAAGTCCGCCGATCGGTGCATTCATCTGGCAGCAGCATACAGAGGTCTGCGCAGTCATTCGCAGTATATTCTCCTGTAACCACCAAAAATAGTCAAGTAAATCAAGAAACAAATTATTGAAAGAAAAAATCTGTCGGGAATACCTTCATCCCTACGATGAGTCATCATGCAGAAAGGAGCTTGCCTGAGCTTCCACGCTGCCTGCCATGAGAGCATGCACTGTGGCTATCGATCTCTCGGCAGATCTTAATGGTCCATTTCTCCGACATTTTTTCATCGAGCCGCTCACTAAAGATACGCAGCTCTTCTCGTGGTCGATTGCTAACTTTAAACATTCATGGTCGATTGGGGAACAACAAGCGGTCAAACCTACATTTCATGTTTATTACGGGTTCCAGGCATGGGTCGTAGCAAAAAAATTTTGTATGCAGTGGTCCATTTAGAGTACGTAGAAGAACGAAAAGCTCTTATGTGTCCTTTATGAACGAGCCTCTGAACTACAAGGTACAGAATGCTGGCTTTAACACCACTAGTACCTTTCTTCAAGATCCTATAATACTACATAAATGTTCAGGGAATTTTTACTTTAAAGTAAATCCTAGTGTATCACATCCCCTGACAAGACTGTCCTCGTAACTACACAGGACCAACTGGAAGCATGTTTGGATAGCGTACTCACGAACATAAGCTGGTTTTCAGATGCAATGACGGATTATCACAACTGACTGCCCACACCTACGAAAGGGGTCGCGGGATCAACTTCGCAGCCACGATGATAACCGCCCACAACAGAAGCGAAATAAGCCGAAAATAGTTTGAAACCTGGGTTACCGATGCGTACTAATTCAATTAATTAATCGGTCTGGTAGTTACGTGCAGACCCCTGTACAGTCACATCCTGGCAGGCGTTAAAGGTTGGCTCCTCCTTTCATAACTGTTGTTTGTTATGCCGTCGATTTTTTCTCTCGCTCTGGCCTGCAGTAAGAGCCCAAAAGCTCAGATGAACAAAGGTATGATTCCAGCGAATAAAAATCCTTCTTCTTCTTCTTCTTCATCATCATTTTCAACATCTTCTTCTTCTTCTTAATCTCCTCAATCTTCTTCGTCCTTAACATCAGTATCAGTTGACTTGAGGGAAATGTAGGTTTGTACCTGTGCACATGCATGTTGTGATATCGAAGAATAGTATTTCCGTTTATTGGCGAGGCCAAGTGACATGAACCAATGAGATAGCACCGAGGGGCAAAAGAACAGATAGAAAAGCAACTTCCAGAGATTTTTTTGTGAAAAGAAACTGTTGCTCTTATTCTTCATCCTTATCATAGTTATATTCACCACCCTCTTCTCTTTCTTCTTCTTCTTCTTCTTCTTCTTCTTCTTCTTCGTCTTCTTTACTTATAACCCAGTTCCGATGGAAGTCACACGGAAGGCAATCTATAGGACTGGTTCATCGTTGGGTGCGTTAGGCACGATTACATTACAGCTTCCCCACCTGAAGCCTGATTAAAAGCCTCCTATTAAAAAACATAACCTTCCTAATGTCGTACCAAACCTGTTCAGTGTACTTTTACGATCCACTCCATACGTTTCTAATGCACACAGACTCGGAGAGTGTGTCATTTTGAAATGCTGACCTTTCAAGTAGGCCATAAATTTCCAGGCTGGAAAACGAGTCGAAGAGAATACGTGCACAATTTTGTTCACGTAGGGATGAATGTCAGAAAGCCTGGACTGCTTTTGCAGCAGCCGTTACACACGCCGGAGAGCAGTGAGTGACATTTTCCTCCTCCCCATCCCGTATGAATCCCCAACAGCATGGAGATTCTAAAAAGAGGAGGAGACTTCACCTGTACTTGTCCAATGTTTAGGAATGAACAGAAGGGAATTGTTTGTCGCTGGCGCATTCACAGTGCGCATCGAGGTAATTTGCACAGCGAGCGAGAGGAACTAGAAGTTGAGGTAAGTCACACTTTCTTTGAGTTTAAGCCTAGTTCGGCTGTTAACGCCGAAAATCGAGCCTGCATTCTGCTGCTGACAAGAGAGGGAGAGCAATCTCGCACTCTTGACAGTTTTTTCTCTGTCCCCAGGCAGGCTACCTGCACAGGTTTCCTGTCACGAAAAGATAGCCTACAGTAAAAAGCGCGTGAAACTGTTTCCACGGGGGGGGGGGGGAGGATGGCTCCTCTAAACACCCTGTTTTTGGCAATTTTTTGCGCCAAGAAGTGTTTCACGAACACATTTTTCGTTTCCTCGGTTTGACAAAAGAGGAGGACGAGAAATTGTCAAATCGAGCTGCGCCGACTGTTTATGCCAGTCCTGCTCCAAATTCCAAAGTAGGTGGTAGGGGCAGAGCTCGAAAGTTTGTAAACTGGTTACCGACATGGACCCGATTTCAAACTCAACAACGGTTCTCCGTTGGGAATTCATTCCAGATTGGTGAACACTGCGTACGATGAAGCTTTTTAATCACTATTTTAGGGTTGAGAAGAGGCTACACAATTACAGGCTGTAGATTTTCCTACTGAAGGATCGAGCGGGCTTAAGCTATAACTTTAAGTAGGCTGTCTGCCTTTGAGTCTGGCATTGCGACCTTGCGGGTAAAGCCAAGGGAGATTGAATTGGCCATTTCCGGCACATGAGCCTTCATCAGCCAGTCATACCCAACCCAAAGTTGCGCATCACCCGATACTCGAACCTGCAACCACTTGATCTGAGTCTAACGCCCCAACCGTTGAGCCACGATCTCGTTGACCTGCCTGTTTATAAAGTGAATATTGATATTCGTTAATGAACGTTCATCGTTCGCTCCTCCTGTTCTGCCTTTGAGCTAAATCTTGACGCCACCAGCAGCCACATAGCGGCTAGTCGTGTGGATAGATGATCCTGCCAGTTCTTGGTTCACTAACCAGTTGTTTGGATGAGAAGTAACACCTTATTTGTCAGCTCTTTCGCACCTCATCAGCAAACATTACCGAAAACATCATATAAAAAAATAAGACTGGTTTTCTTTATAAATCACATTGGGTACTCTGCAGGACAACTGTTAAGAAAAGTTTCTGGCACCATCTGCCATTCTGGTGCTTTTGATGTTAACTGCGAAGAATATTGTACTGTCTGCATTTTCAAACTGATCATACTCTCAATCCATCGTAGTACGGAGCAGGCAAAGATTTTAGATGAAAGTAGACAACTGGCCAATCAAAGACAATTCAGTGAGGACCAACCGCGGTAGGCATGGACTCTACGCACCCCATAACAGGATGCGGAAACAGAAACTACCGCCCCCCACCAATGCATGTGGTTTTTCGAAAAATCCTGGAAAAAATGTGAATAGAGTTAATTTTAGACTAAGGATTAAAAAATAGGGCGATGTTAAGGCAAGTTTAATAAAAATAATGCTCTAGCTCTAGGCCAGATTAAGTGTTAGGGTTGGGACCTGGGAATATGTATCTTTCCTTGGATTTAGCAAAAAAGCACCGTCGTACTGTGGGAGGCACACATAATTTATTCCATGATATTTTGTCGTTAGGACTAGCCAAGCAAAATTGATCACTTAGAGTACTGTTAATGTTTCCGTCTAAATCAATCGCTTTTAACCCAAAACTGCTCTGATTTATGCAATTATTAAAATATCGGCTTTTTAATTTCCTCAAAAGGTAATTTCTGTTCTCGGTGTAGATTTATATATACGAACGTTTTTTGTATAGAGACGATAAAAATCCATACCTAGAACATAAATTATTTCCTAAGGCGATTCAGAAGCTGAACTTTCAAAGCTAGTATATTAAACGGAGAGCAACCAGAGAAAGCTTGGACCACGCCAAGGAGCCAGACCGGTTGCAGCGGCAGAATAACGACCAAACACGTGGTCATGACAAGAAGCCAAGACGCCAAGCTCATTCTATCTAGGCGTTTTAAAATAAAAGACTCTGACCCGGGAGTTTTTTTTTCAACAGGAGTTCTCAGCTGCAGAACGGAACAAACGTCGTCAACTTGTTTCCGAAAAGAGGGAGCGGGCCAGCAAGGGCGAACAAAACTTGGTTATTTACAACAACCAAGTGATTCAACGTCCATTGTTCTCACCTTGGATAGGTCCGTTCCGGATAACCACACAGTCGGCTCAGTAGAGGGAGGATTGAGCCCAATCGAAAAACATACAGAGGCAGAACGAAGGGGAAAAACATTTGGTTATTTAGAACAACCAAGTGATCCATCGCCAACTGTTCTCCCTCAGGAAAGGTCCTCTCCGGATGACCACACAGTCGACCCGGAAAGGGGCGGGGAGAACCTGACTGTAACAAATTCTCGAGCAAACAGAAAGTTAACTTTCATGAACACAAATGCACACAGTATGCTTTCAAAGCTTGACGAGCTGAAGATTCATGCCTTTGAGTTATCACCAGATATAGTTTCAATAACGGAAACTTGGCTGTCTGAACAGGTAGCCGACGGCGAGGTATCCATGCCTGGCTATCAACTGTTCAGAAAAGACAGAGAAGGTCGTCAAGGCGGTGGCGTAGCAACATACGTGAAAAATGGACTCACAGTTTTAGACAAAACGGATAAACTGGCGTGTACTTCCGAGGCCATCTGGCTGTCCATTAAAGTACCAGGTGCACCCAACCTCGATGTACTGACACTCTACCGACCACCGAGAAGAGAGCCAGTAGTGGATGCCTCCTTGCTAGAGGAGCTGGAAAAGATTACTGCCCGATCGGACATCCTGATTGTGGGGGACTTTAACGCGCCTCACATCGACTGGGGCGCGGCCTGCGCACATAGCTCCAATCTAACCTTCGACAGCTGCCTTCTGAGCATGACTCAGAAGTTATTTCTCACGCAACATGTCACTTTTCCGACAAGGATGCGTGATGGCCAACAGTCCAACTGTCTGGACCTCGTTCTCACGAAATCGCAGGACAGCATCGACGAAGTGTCATGTCTCCCACCACTAGGTAAAAGCGACCATGTTGTACTGCTATGGGAGTACTCGTTATTCTCAATACCGGAGAGACCCTCAACAGCCAGACGAAATATTTGGCGAGGCGATTTCGATCGAATGAAGACCGAACTCACGCACGCCGATTGGGAAACTCTATTTTCTGGAAACATAACTGCGGACTGGGAAGCGTTCCGGACCACACTGCACAGACTCATCGACAACCACTGTCCAATTTCGCGAAAAAAGGTGAACACTAGACCGCGATGGCTTACGCAGGCCTTAAAAATAGAAGTGAACAAAAAGCGGAAGCTGTGGAAAAAAATGCTAGCAGACAGGACTCCTGCATCTGTCAGTGCCTACAAAACTCAGAGAAACCGGGTCAAGGGTCTTATTCTCAAAACAAGACGGGCTTTCGAAGCAGACTTGCTAAACCGGGCCACAGTGAACCCCAAACTGTTTTACAGTTATCTTAGGCAGATTACCAAAAACAAGGATCCGATACCCCTGCTAAGGACCGCCGAGGGAAGAGACTTGATAGATGATGAAGCGAAGGCTGATCATCTGTCGAAATTTTTCCGATCAGTCTTCACAAAGGAAACGGCATACGATCACCCCACCGACGACACCGAAGCGGATACAGTATTTGAGACTGTCCAATTCCCCGAGGCTGCAGTTCTTAAGGAACTCTTAAGCTTAAAAGAATCTAAGTCACCAGGTCCTGACAACGTACCAGCCAAGATTTTGAAGGAGCTCGCCAATGAGTTGGCCAAACCACTCTCTATGCTCTTCCAAACCTCCTTCGAAACCGGATGCCTACCAGTAGATTGGAAATCAGCGAGGATTACACCGCTATACAAGGGGGGAAGCCGGGTCTCAGCGAATAACTACCGACCAGTCAGCCTTACTGCAATCTGTTGCAAAATCATGGAAAAAATTATCAAGCAACAACTTATGCAGTTCCTGGAACAAAACCATCTGCTATCGGATGCTCAGCATGGTTTTCGTAGAGGTAGGTCCTGCGTTACAAACTTGCTCTACTGTTTAGAACGGTGGACTGAGGCAGTCGATAGTGGAAACTCAGTGCATGCTGTCTATATTGACTTCAAAAAGGCTTTCGATAGCGTGCCGCACCACCGCCTCCTTTATAAAGTCAGCCGCATAGGAGTAAGAGGTAGGCTCCTTACGTGGATAAAAAGCTTCCTAATCAGTCGCTCGCAAACTGTCCACATCAGCGACAAACAGTCAGCCAAGGTTGAGGTTGAGAGTGGTGTTCCCCAAGGCTCCGTTCTCGGCCCTATTTTGTTCGTTATCTACATCAACGACTGTGACCGCGAACTGGATTGCGGCATCGCCATGTTTGCCGATGATATAAAACTTTGGAGCGAAATTCGAACTGCGGCTGACGAAGTGCACTTACAGGAAAATTTAAAAAGACTTCAAAAATGGTCGGCGGACTGGCTCTTACCGTTCAATGAGAGCAAGTGCACCACCATTCGAGTTGGCAAATGCGGTTCTTCAAACGGCACGGCTTACCGACTGAATGACATACCATTGAAGGAAGTGAACGCCCAGAAAGACTTGGGAGTCTGGATCACACCCTCGCTTAAACCCTCCCTGCATTGCACAAAGGTAGCCAAGTCCGCGATGTCGATCCTATACGTCGTCAAACGAGCTTTTTCTACCTTCAATGAAGAGTGCTTCACAAAAGTCTTCGGAACCTTCGTACGACCGCACCTAGAATCCGCTATTCAAGCTTGGAGACCCTGGGCCAGGAAAGACATCAACATCCTGGAAAAGGTACAACGGCGCGCAACCAAACTTGTTATGGGGCAGGGCTCGCAGCCTTATGAAACACGGCTGTCGAATCTCAACCTCTTCCCTTTGCGCTACAGGCAGCTTCGGGGGGACCTGATACTAGCATTCCGCGTATTACGTCTTCAAGACTGCTGTCTTATATCAGGGGATTTTTTCGAATTAGCAACGACCACCAATCTGAGGGGTCATTCCCTCAAATTAAAGGTGACAGGGGCCAGGCTGGACGCTCGGAAACACTTCTTTTCAAAAAGGGTGGTCGGAGCGTGGAATGCGCTTCCTCAGGACGTTGTTATGTCGGAATCGCTAGAGGGCTTTAAGCGAAAACTGGATCGATATAGCAGTGCACGATGGATCGGAACTGACAATTTGCAATAACAATAATACTACTTCCAATTTTTCAGTAGTATTAGTTTTTATATCCATTCACGTTTGCTATTTATTACGCCCTCCACGCATAGCCTCATGCGAAGGTCTCCGCGGTCTACCCTACTTGGCTATCTGCGTACCGTGATTACCCGCTGGCGATCTTATCAGCCAGACCTGCCGGTCTAAACGGTCACTCTTGGTTCGACCCAAAGCGGACTGTCGACGATCTGGACGGATGCCTCTGTTTTTCCAGTTCCGTGGTGGACTCTGCAATCAGCAAGGAAGAATCAGGACGTGGCTTCCGCACGGTGATGATCCTGGGAACCTTTGCAATGCCCCCCCCAGTGGTAACTCCCTTTTTTCTCCTAAATCCCACGCATTCCCCCCACAAGGGCGACAGTTTTTCTCCTAAAAATCCCTGAGGAGTTTTTTCACTGTCTGCTCCTATTTTCATCCTATGACTCAGGACAACTGGCCTCGCCAACAGTCTAAGCAATAAATTTTTTGCTACCACTGCACATATGTACAAATAGGGCACTCAAAGGAATTTTTCCTACATACCCTCAATATACTGATACTGATACTGATACTGATCTGTGCTGCCAGTATGTTAAGTTAAAACATTCGTGGAATTATTTAGGACGTTTACCAGATTTGCCTAATCTGGTTGACTCAATGCGTAAAAATACTAACAGCATTCGGCGAGATTTGAATCCACGTACTAGGGAAGGCTTTTACGCAGCCAAGGCTCCACCATTTGAGCTACAAATGCCACGCCTTGCAGTGTGAGATAAATCACATATGGATCCTACTCGGGCAGTCAGCCTGCTGTTCCGTATTGGTGGATGCCATACGAAGGGTGAAGTTGGTTGGGTAAAATCGATCCAATAGTATTAAACTTACGGTGCAGGGTGTGGCATTTGTAGCTCAACTGGTAAAGCGTTGGCTGCGTAAAAGCCTTCCATACTATGTGGATTCAAATCAAGCCCAATGCTCTGACGTTTTTAACAATTGGGTCAATCAAAATTCTTGGAATTCTTTATTTTCTCCTCTCTGACGTTCACGGTAGGTGAAAACATCGGGCGTTCTACTGGTTTATGCCAAATTATAAGTTTTTCTTATTTCGCAGAAGAAATTGCAAATTACGTTGCTTTGCAAATACGTAGTCGTTTGACGATTTTTCGCCAAAACGAATCCTCCCAGCTGCCCGAATATCCCAGGAACTCTGATTGAAGATAAGCTAATATGCCATTTGACAGATAATAACCTACTGAATGCATCACAGTCCTGAAAGCTCGATCGTATGAAACCTGTCATTTTCCTACTTCCTCTTTCTTGACTCGTGTTCCTCAACGAAGTTTTCGCCTTTCGTTTTATCTAAATATTTGATCGCACAGACTATCTCCTCTGTCTATCTTCTGAAGACTTCGTCCTTCGAGATATAGGAGGAAAAATTCCGAATCTAATAATCGTTTACCAAAACCCCTAACCTCAGGAGAATAAACATTTCAGTTTGCTCTCCTGTCCAGCTTTACTTGCTTAAATACTGTCTAGCAAGCCCGCCAGTAAATTCCGAGTATTTCAAAAAGCTTCAAATGGTCCCGTGTTCAACTTGAAATGTCTATTTGGCAAACCAGTATGTTTTCGACAATTTAACATCGGGCCTGTACAAGTGCATCGATAATGAAAGTAGAAGAGTTAGACTAGGTAAATAAATGTGTTGTCATTAAAACTGACCGTTTTCAAACCACTTGCACGGCGAGGTTGATATGTGGGGGTTGTTGAGACGAAGACGACTCAATCGCTGGGCCAATACGTTTATTCGCCTGACGTTTCGAGATCCGACATGGATTCATCAGCACAGACATAAGTTTAAAGCAGAAGCAGATAAGGGTAGCGTATGCACAGGTGTTTTCACTATTTAAAGAATACAGTCATTACTGAAAACATACAAGGACAATTCACAATAATTGCCTTCTTGTATGTTGATAGTTTGTCGAACGGCCTGCGGACTTTGACATGCTGACCTTTCATCACGTGTGATGGACTCGAGCGCCATGATTGCTCAGCCATCTGGCCGTCCAGTGTTGGCGTAGGATTACGTGGTGGTCTGTTTCTTCCCCAAGAGACGACTTGCTTTGGCCAAATTAAGTCTCAGTACCGAATATGGATTGGGCAAATCGTTGCATTTGTTAATGGATTGGGCCCCCCCTCTTGCGAGAATTTCAGCCTCATCAAATTTTAATCTGTGGCCCGGTCTCGTTAAATGGGCCGCGACTTGAGAATTTGCATCATTTCGCCGCACTGCTGCTGCGTGTTCGACAATTCGCGTTTCGAGAAGTCCGCCAGTTTCTCAGACATAGTTGCTTTGTCCGCAACTACATCAGATTCAGTGCTGAGACTCAATCTGGCCAAAGCAAGTCCGCAGTTTGTGAACGTACACATCATTCTACGCCAACAGCGGAGGGCCAGATGGCCGAACAATCACCAGACCCGAGTCCACCACGCGTGATGAAAGTTCAGCAGGTCAAAACCCGCATGCCGTTCGACAAACCATCAACATTCTGCTAATATTCCCACGCTGAAGTTAATGGTTTAAGTTGGCAAACACATGTTTTCAGCAAATCTTAGTCAGGCCAAAACATTTGCAGGGGTAATGAAAACTGTATAGTTGGGCAGGGTTTATGAGGGTAGTTTGATTATAATTGATCGTTTAAATGTCGCCGACTTCGCCATGCGGGTGACGAATAACCTATTAATTTTTATCAACCTATCCTCATAAATCCTGACCAACTGTACAATTTTCATCACCCCTGAAAATGTTTTGGCCTGACGAAGATTTGCCAAACACGCAAGAAGGCAATTGTCGTTAATTTTCATTGTATGTTTACAGTAATGAGTTTATCCTATAATTACTGCAAACTCATATGTATACGCTACTCGTATCTGCTACTGCTCTCAGCTTATGTCTCTGGTGATGAATCCGGGACGGATCTCGCAACGTCAGGTGAATAAAAGTATTGCCCCAGCGATCGAGTCGTCTTCTACTTCTCACTTACTTCCTGGGACTCGCATGTTCGATTGTACAGGCAGTGCAAAGGTCATTTCACTGGGGGGCGGTGGAAAAATGGCATAGACCGTGAGCATTAGTCATGAGCCGAATACGCAGAGTGAAAATCACTGTCGCGTGCATGGGGTGAACAGCTATTACAAGGGTGTGGGTGCGACATGCAATCGCCACCTGGCGTTGGGGTCATCAATGGGAATGAGAGTGCCCGTATTAGCGTCTTCTGAGAGCACAGTACTGAAGTCGATAGCCGTATGGTCACTACCTCGGTTGTTGCTGTTACCCGCTGGAGCAGGCCCTGGGAGAAGTTAGCTGGTATCCGGTAGACAACCTGAAAGGCTTCATTAGGATCGGCTCGGTGATTCAAGAAGGTGTGCGAGAATCGAACCCAACCTCGATCTAGTTTAACTTTTACTAAGCCAGGCCGGTATGTATTCAAGTACTCCCAATATGTTGCATAATGCCATCCTGTTATGACAACCTGCAAATGAGTTACAGGCCTTTATCCAATGGCTTTACACATGAAATCCTGTTCCTGCCCAAAATACTTATTCCCGTATGGTAGTGTACGTTGACCATCTGCCCCAGTGAAACATTTATGCTTATATACTAACTGCCCTAGGAAGATGCATCTTCAGGAAGACACTTCCTTCACTAACTATAAAGTACGCAAAATCATTAAAATGCAACCAGAGAACTTTAAAATCACTAAAATAATGGTCATTACTACATTGACTTAGGTATCTGCTGTTTTAAGGTGAGAGTATGGAGATTCAATTTTTATACTGTCATTTTACTAAGAGCATACATCCGTCACCCGCCTAAAATACGAACTCTGACCTGTGACATTGCAGGTCTTGACGTGGTTTGTCTTGACGGATAGCAAAAATTCCCTCGATCGCGTTCGATGGTATGGCCAGTGTGAGGTTCTCGAACGTGTGGTGACGCACTTGCGCATATGACCTGACGCGAAGGCTCACCGCTGTCAACAACTGCACAAAACTTGTACGCCTACGCCCGTCTCAAGGTCGATCACCCCCGTGAGAACTCCAGCCAATCAGAGTACAGTATTTTCGGTTTGGCTTCAGAAACATAGCATGCGCTTAGCTTCCGGTCATACGTTACGCTCTCATCACTTCAGACGCGGTGATCTGGCCGGCGGTTGCCGGCTCGTCTGACTGTCAAATTATTCCTGTCTAGTCTCCACTTCCTTCTGTACAAAATAAAATATTTCTACTACTCTGCTTCGCCCTTCTTCTCTACTCATAAGAAGCTGGACCTGAAAATCGCATTTGCTAGGGTTTAACCTGCTGAACCCGTGCGATAAAGGCGAGAAGAAGGTTGCAATAACGCATATACCAGTTTGATTGCTCACCATTTCTACCACCTACCGGTTTAAAAACATTGTTTTGTCCCTAACTTTAGTAGGAAAGCATGAAAGGCAATTCGATGGTTAGTTAATCTAAAGGGGAAGTCAGCTGGCCAGCCGTTTAGTCATTCTGCGTCCAACTGACCACACAGGCGAGTTGCCGCTGCCATCGCACCAACTAATTGGGAGTCAAACCAAATAGGCAGCGAAAGTAAGAAAAAGCTGACATTGGCAGGAAGGACGCATGCAATTCAGTTCAGTCTTTTTTGTGCGTGAACCACAAGCCCCCACAAAGTCAACCAACTACAAAAAGCCAATGTTTTATTACTGAGGTTGGTTTTCCTCTTGAATGGTCACTGTGTTGCCTTAAAATTGCTTGTCCAAAAACGGAAATAGACACTTCTTACTTGAGCTCTGATCAGTCCGAACCTAGGGACGAACCGAGCGAAAAGCTCACATCGGTTTTGACGAAGCTCGACTCTATCGACTTAACAAGGTTTTCAATACACCGGTTCTGTGGTTACTGCTTTGTACAAAGACAGATGGGGCCCCAGATGAGAACTTGGGTGAAAATACATAGCAAATTTGTTCCGCAAATGTGAAAATTCGCGTTCCTGAGTAAAGAAGAAGACCGGTCGAGCACCAGAGCAGTCTATTTAGTGTGCTGAGCTTTAAATCTCTTACTCTGGCTTATCGGAGAGGTAGCAACAGCAAAAAAGGAAGTTCAATTATAGGGGGTATGAAACAATCAACCATCTGTGACGCACGTCTAGAGGCAACTGCGTGAGGATTTGTACGCCAGCGCAAAATCGATGCATCGATTGATTCAGTTTCAATCCGTCGTAGACCAGGATTCATTCAGTTCTCGGCTTCTCTTCCCTCCGGTGTGACTGAATCTCTTGATGGCTGCGAAATTGAAATCTTGGCCTATTTCATATGTGTTAGGAGCAACTTGCGATAATTCGTCGCCCCATCGCATAGCCAACATATTTACATGTATGCGCAATTCAAGCGTGTTAGGTCTAACCTGTGTAATTACAAGGATACTTTAGGTATGGGATGCGAAACACTACCCCAGATTACTCTTTAGGATTCAGTTGGCCTTACATTTCATCTCGGTGCTGCGCATGGTAGCTTTGAGTCAATTTGCAATTTCAATACCTAGTACTAATATTACTACTACTAATAGTATTAATACTACCTAATAATGCCCTCAGCTGCTTCTGAGGCGTCCCTGATGTATGGAAGAGCCTGCCATATCCTCGGAGGTGCTCCTGTGTGAGTCCTCCAAGACCGAACGCGTAGTCGTCAATTTATATACGTCTTCGGATACTCATTCTGCATAAATTGCCTTTCCGGCATCCGAAACGCCAAATTTCAGAATAATTCGTGCAGTTTAAATTTATTTTACACAGTAGCTACCCAGACTCACTCAATATAATCTATAATGTTTGCGAGCAGTTAACGTCTTTTATTGTCGCCCCAAAAAGTGGACCGACTGTAATGGCCTTTTGCAGCCACTTGAAACCCAAGATCAGCCGCTGACGCATGGCGCCTTTAGCCTGCCTGCACGCCCACTGCCTCCTGGGACTAGATGCGCACATACGCCTCTGCGTGACCGCGCGCTCACGCTAGCCAGCCTTCGCCCATTTCAAGGTCGCCCAGTGAACAAGTCTAGATATCAGCCGCCTGATCGCCTGTCGTAACAAAGCATGCGCCGGCGATTCCTAATGTTCTAGTCACTCCGGAATTGACGCCCTGGCAGCCGAACTGCGGTCATCTGAGAGTCAAAATTATTTCTATCTTGTCTCCTATCCTTCTACGGAATACACTATTCCTAACAATTTGGCTCTCCCATAGTCTGCTTTCCTCACCTAAAGGAACCACGGGGAGGGAACATCGTAGCTGTTAGGGTAAACCTTCTTAGCCTTGACTCCTTTACAACCACTTAGATTATATAATATTCCTAGTGCCTCTCTCTCTCTCGATGATGCACCCTTGAAGAGAGGAATAAAACATCCGAATTGGAGCAAATGTGCGCATTCGAGATATATGTATAAAAGAAGAAGAAGCAGGCATTTCAATCATATGAATAAAAATATTATTATTCTGAGCTGCTGGGCTCTTTCTGAATTTCATTATCTGAGATAAAAGTCAACAAAAAACGGGCAACAGTCAAAGGAGAAAGGAGACAATCAACCGCTATAGGGGGCGAGGGTGGAGGGAACTCATTAGTTACAAGTGTCGGCCCTGCCTTCCTCTTCTTCTTCTTCTTCTTCTTCTTCTTCATCATCATCATCTTCTTCTTCTTCTTCTGAAAAACATCTGATAAAGTGCCTGCTGTTCCTGTGCGAACTGTCTGCGGGTGGTAATTTTACTTTTTAAATAATATCCTGCGTCAAGCAGAGTATGCACTGCAAGTTCGAAGAAGGAACAGCGTTCACCAGGAGAGGTTTATGGTGTATCTGACGTTTCAAGTAGTTGGTTCGTCTACCCGTCTTCAGAGAATGAACACTCCGATTTGTGCATTGCAATATATATCGCTCTTTTCCGTGTGCATATTCTGCCAATCCCGATTGAGCCGCAGTATGTGGCTTGCACGTCATCGGCATTTGTGTTTCCCCTTTCGACTCCCCCATTGACTTTATTTGCCGCTGTAGCACTAGTGTTCGTTTTACCCCCACATGCGTTAGCCATCTACTGTATCGCGTCGCGTCCCCCCGACTCTCGCCCTGGCTTGTTTCATGCCTATACACATGGGTCGTAGACCTATTTGGTGACCCCGATTGTAACAGGTCATGAGTACCCCCCTCCTCCGATAAAAGGTTTTTAACTCCATATAGACGGACGGCAAACTGATCTGGTGTTTTACTGAACAGTCGGTCGACATCCAGGTGTCTTTACTCTGTCGTGATGTGTGACCTTTATCTCGGTCCACAATTTAAACGGCATCAAGTTTGAACACGAGCCCCATCTTTGCAGTACGGATAGCTAAGTTTGACGTTGGTTTCAATCTTCTTACAGTCGATTGATGCTCACGCATTCGTAGTTGTAGCTGTTGGCCAGTTTTCCCTCGTGGCTGCATATCCCACAGCTGCATTGCAGTCAGTAGACAACGCCAGACTTCTCCTTCATAGGGATAAGGTCTTTGAGCCGCATTACTTGTTGCCGGATTGTAGAGCTAAGCCTGTGGGTAACACCTATTCCGAGAAGTGCGAGTGATCTAGTCACGGTGTCGAAGACTCCGCTCATATGTAGTGACTATTCCCACACGAAGTGCACCTGTGAAAGCTTGTCGTGACTGGTTCAAGTCAAAGTGCAATTTTGGAACAGTCGCTGTTTCCAGTCTCTGTAACAGCCAATCACAGACTGACTCACATAAGCCCTCATTTGACGAGCAGACCTCACTTCAGACATCGTCCGCTGGCTTGCGGTTGTGCGAACGTCTGGTAGTCAATTGCCTCTTATCCAATTCATTCTGTGAAGAATATATTCTTCCTACTACTCTGGCCTTCCAACGACTTTTCTTCTCTCCTAAGGAACGAAGCCTGGAACATCGCATCGCAACATCGTTGAGGTTAAACCATCTTAGTCTTCACACCACACAATACGCTTTAGATTATTGTTTATGAATATTTACCAGTTTTCCATTGTCGTAGCTGTAGTAGTTTAGTTGCTTCTAGTTAGTTACTACATCTGAAGTTTTTGCGTTTCACATTTTCTAACACTTTTTATACGTTCTATAGGCATTCACTCTAGTTAGCCGCTATAATTTCTTTACTATTACGTTCAATTTAGCTTTTAGTTTATTTGAAGATAGTAATTAATGCAAAATTTAATGGATCCGTACAATTTCGGGAGTGCTCGTCAGTTGCATCCACTCCAATGCGTTGAAGGGTAATGAATAAAAAAATTCGAAATTGAATTTTTACAGAATGGTCACAGGTCATAGTCATTGAGGCTAATTAGTAGAGAAGGAAAGTTAAAACAAAATGGAGGCGAAAACAAGGAAAAAATGGGTTGCGGGAAAATGGGGCAGGGGAATGTGCAAATCTGGGGGCCTGTAGTTACCAAGGCAAGGCTAGGTTAATAACATGCTCCAACTGTTTGTATAGGTCCGGTTTAGAGTGTCTTATATAAGCTGCCTCCAGGTAGCGCAAGATTCGAGATGTTCGTGCTCGAACAAGAACTTGGAACTGACGAGCACTCCTGAAATGTTATTGATCCATTAAATTTTGCATCAATTACTATCTTCAAGTTCACACCTGGGAATTTTCGCTTTACATTTTAGTTTATTGTTTAGTTTTTTAAATTTTAGTTTAGCTTATTTGAATATGTTATAGTAAACTATGGTGTTGGTTCATTCAAGTCATCGGAACCAAAATATTGAAATCGAGTTCAGGGTTGAAACAGTACCCCATGACGTGAAAGCGTCACGTGCAGTGACAAAAAGCTAAAAGAGTTTAAGGGTTTGTTCCGTTCTCCCAGTACTTAGCTAGTCAGAAGCAGTTGAGTCGTGATGGCTCAGTAAACTTTTTCAGCAAAAGTAGAGAGAGTTTTCACTACACAGACAAAGCTAGCAGGGCAAGACATTTTGGTTTCCATGTAAGGAAAAAATTTCAGAAATATCCCAACAACCATTGGTTTAAATTTCTCGCTCCCATTTTTCAGCTGTGTACCACCACATCAAAATTACGCAGCTGAGTCGGAATTTGTGGTTGCTGCTGTTGTTGAAGCCAATGTAGTAGTGGTAGTGGTTGACAGGTAGCCACCCATGAAGAAGGTTTGAAGCAAAAACGCTTCCTGCGCGAGAGCCCCGCCCCACCAACGTCAACGGTTGGTGTAGCTCACACAGTCACCTGTTATGGCTATACTACCGGTGCACGAGTGAACGCGAGAGCGCGGGGCGCGCGGAAATCGGCACACACACACACAGTGATCCCACACGTGGGCGCATCCATAAACGCCCGCCCCAACCGGCATGACGCTCGTAAAAACACTCATCAAGTGTGCGCGTGAGGAAAGGCGGAGGAGGGGGGGGGGGCGGTGGAGCAGCAGGAGGATGAGAGACAGTACCAACACAGCTACACAGGTGCCACCCACGCGGACGTGTTCGGAAAGCTAGCGCCAGCAGCAACAACGGACTGCAGACCACAGCAGCCTGTGGTGTGGCGGAAGGTGCTACCACCACCACCACCATGCTGCAGGAACACGCTGCTGCCGTCCCCCGCCTGGAGGTGGTGGCGGTGTGCCATAGGTTGCACAGTTTGATTTTTATCGACAGACAACTGCTGGGTTTATGCTTGCAGCAACAGCAGCAGCAGCAACCGCAGCTCGGTTTCCGCACCAAATGTGTCATCGGGTTTTACGAGCCCAAGCGGTCCGTTCTCAAAGCACACCTTTCAAGGTAGTTCTGACACGAGTCAGAAGGGTGCCGACTAAAAATAAGACCTGCGGTCGGCTTCTGTCAATGCCCCCTTGTCAACAGATCCGTCTAGCACGTTCTCATCACATGACAGCTCCCGTGTCGATTTGGACGATGGGCACTGCGTGCTGCAGTAGGCCGCAGAAAACGCTAAAGCAATCCGAGGCAGACACTGAGGCAAGCTGGGCAAGCTGCACGAAGGCTACAACAAGCAGAAGCAACGCAACAAACTATGGCGAAGGAAAACAGGAGCTAAAGCAGAATCATGGAGAATCTGCCCACTCGCTCACGACACACAAACACACGCACCAAGCCATAATCTGGCGATTTTTAGATGCCTGCATTCTCCCCTGCTCATTCTCTCCTGCTTTTTGGTCTTGCTTGAAAAACAGCTGCTTTTTTACACGCATCCTGCGAATATGCACTTCAGCTGCCACCTCCGCCGTTTCATATGTTTTTTTTTCGCTGACATTATAAAACAGCGACATTTTGAAATGACCAAGCAATTTGCTGATAGCATCCTTAGTGAGGTCGCTCACCCAGTCCACTCCCAACTAATGACTGCGAAGTCATCCCATACTATGCGCCGAAACTTTCGTCATATCCTGCGGTACATCGGCTTATCAGCACTCTGTACTCCCACACGTAGCACGCTACCTCACGTGTGAAAAAACGGAAATAAGGATGCTGAGATTGAGTTTTTCCCATTACAGATGGAGGCCACTGTCAAAATAAAGCGTATTTTTTCGCTTTCTCTAAGCAAGACAGGGAAAGGGAACGTCCTGTCCAATTAAAATCTGATTGCCTTGCGATAAATTTCATGAAGGATAAATATTCTCGTATTTAAACCCTTCCACAAAACTAAATTCCAATCTTAATTTTATCTGTCGTACACATAAAATAAATTTCTGATGGTTACACCAGCAAGCACCTCTCCCCCCCCCTTCGGAGGAATTCATGTCAGTAAAGTCAAATTCAATTTGATACAAGGACTAAAAACACTTGACGTTTTTGAAGATTTCACCCGTGTTTACAGCACTCACTTGCTGCCCGGGTTGTTACTTAAAGGTCACTTATGTATTCAAACTTGAAGCCCTACAGAGGTGATTTGTTGAAGGCAAAACATATAAGTAGACTGGTTAAGGCATCAGTTCACCTGCCTATGCCTCCGCGATTTCAATGCAGAGGACGGCTGACGATTTCCAATAGGCCTGAAAAGACTATCGCAGTTATTAGGCGCAGACCTAACAGAAGCGGTACCACACGCTCCTGCTGACTCGTCCCACTGCGTGTTATCGATCAACAAAAGCCGCGCGTGTGATGAGATCGCACAAGCCACCGGCCGGGATCAATGCTCTGTCCTATCACTCTTGTCAGACCAAAAGCCACTCGGTAGATCACCCCACAAGGACACCAGTTCCTTTGTTCGATTGCATCTGCCTATACATGCACTGCTTGCCTTAAATAATCTGTATTAGGTTCGCAACCACACGTCCACTTCTACACGCGCGTTGTTGTATTCTTCCTTGGGGATTCAAACAAGACCTAATGAACGGTGACATCTGAGTATTGGCAGCAGTACAAGACCGATCTCCTCCAGCTCGGCTTGAATTACCCCTCAGCATATACCACTAGTCGCTCCGTACCTACCTGTAGAGCCCTGGATCGAGCCCTAAACCACAAAAGGCGAGTCTTTTCTGTGACCTGATCGATGAATGCATCTAAAAATATATGCACAGTTCGGTTAATGTACGTTTTCGTTTATCCGTCATCAGGCATTTAAAATACTATAATGGAGGCTAAGAAAAGCTTAACAAAAGATTAAGCAACCAATAAACCGTAAGTTAGGTTTTGAGGGCTAAGGGTGCTCAGGGGTCAAGGGCTCAGATTCTAGTCCTATTAGGGGCATTGCAGTCATTTCGCAGAGACATGAAATAATTATCGGACATCTTCTCCCCTTTCATCCCTCCCTCATCCCCGCTAGGACTGGAATCTGATCCCTTCCCATTACTTGCTGTTTTTTGGTTGCTTAAACTAGTGTTAGTCCACCTTCTCTTGATGGATCCGGCTTCGGATACAGTGAATAACGGATATAAACAGCCCGTTTGCGCCTGGCAACACATCTTCTGGTGCTCACAACATGCATCAGACTTTCATGGGGGAAGAGAGGACCTCACACTGCTATGTACAATAATCTATTGCAAACGGAATCTGCACATAGGAACCGCAGTATTATGCTATTTGGAGACGTCCCAAGCCACTACTTTTAGCGTGCCAGCATTGCTAAAAGCTAGGCCGATTTATTATAGTGAGGACTTCATTCTTGTCAGTTAACCGTTAACATATATAAAAGCTGCCCTCAGATTTCGCAACCTGGACTTCTACGCCCAACAGAACATTGTAAAGGTGCTGCAGTTACCATGGCCGAAAGTCGCCAATTCAAAAGCCCACCTGCCAGGCCCTGGCGCTTATTAGATATTTGACCCTGACCCTCTGGCCTCACCACCATTCCCTTGGATCGACCCCGAAAAACGCACTATATTTTCTACTAAAGCCATGTAGGTTATTTAAGTACTTACGAAATACATGTACTGGCCTGAAGATAATTTATCGAACTCAAAAATGTGCTCGCCAATTTATCTTTTGCAATTTTCAATTTGAAATTTCATAAATTTAAAACAATACATAGATATTAGAGCCTTTCCTGTTCTACTGCAATGCAGTGAGCCAGCCTATACAATTATGAACTCCAGAAAATTCTGAACAACTATATAACCTAATTAATTGCTTCTTTATGCAATAGGTACACTGATATGGCAGACTATTGGTGTTTCAATAAACCCTCGAGTCAGCCTGATATAGGTATTTGTCTAAAAGGAGACAAGATGATCTACGATTAGGCCCCTCTACTTCGTTCAGGTGGAAAATCAGGGCACTAATATGCCTTTTTCTGGAAAAACGGGTAAATAAATAAACTTTCAAGTCTTCAGTGTACTTTATCCTCCTGAGCGGCATAGATACGCATAGTCATCGCGGTAAAAAAAAGTCATACACACACACTCTCTCTCGCTCTCTCGGTTACCCATTCGTATCCAGCCTGCCCGTTGGCCTTTTTTTGCGATTCCACCACTTCCGGTCCGCTGCGCCGGCTTAAGATTTTCCGAAGATTGACTGACTTTGATTTAAGCATGTGCGTGTTTACTGTCATAAGAGGAAGGAGGGAAGGAAAGATGGAAGGACGGACTTCTTTTCACAAACACCACCCACTGCTCCGCCAAACACTGACGTCTTTTATTGCCCAATAGAAGGTTTTTGCTCCTTCTTCTTCTTCTCCTGCTGAATTTTCTTCCCGCGTTTTCTGCTTCCGCTTCAGCGGTTGATGGCCATTCGACAGCTACAATTGACCCACTTAAACCACTGGTCCTCTGAGTGACGCCCAGGAAGGGTGTTTGTCCGAGGCATTTGATGCCCTCTCGGGTGGCCTGTTGTTTTGGTGGTTGCTCCCGTTGTTGCCTACCGGTTCAACCCTATCTAAAATTCTCTATTTTTCACTAATATGCATACGACAGTTCGACTGTCGCTCTCGATAATATCCACCACATGCTTCAGCAGGTTGAAGGCAGACGCGGTGATTCCCGCGGGATTATAGTGAGAGAAGACTTGCGGAGAATTAACCCCACTCTCGCATCACTTTCACACCGGAACCCGACAAAAGCTAACATGCATACACATGCACAAAAAATGGTCAGCTTATATCGTCTTTCCGTTTAAGTAAGTGAAAGAAACTATATCGAGAGGGACGTAAGGACAAGGTCACTTTCAGTTTGGTGGAGTTCAGGAATTTAAATTGGACAGAAGACGCTACCCTTTGGAACGTCAGCCGTCGGCCGATTCCGTCGGGGTCCACCGTGTCCTCCACGGCAAAGTGGAGCAGGGACGGTGATTTGCGCGTAGTGATAGGATACGGACGCCGAATCGACGGCACTCCCTCTCTCCTCACTCACCTGTACCCTGTATCATGATAGAGTAAGGAAGACTGGAGACGGGATCGGGTACAAATCAATGGCGCGGCGTTAGCCTGCACCTAAGCGTGCAACCATGCACCGCCGTCTTCATCATTTGCTTTGGGAGCGCAATCCGAATAAACCTGTCTTGTTCTCATCTCACCGCAACGTTGGTCCAGTGCATTTACAAAGTGGTCCGTTTAGGAAGCGATTGTCTTCCTGATTGGTTGGTAAATCTCAGATGGGGCTTAAAGAAAAAGTAACGTGAAGCAAATCCACTGCCGATGGGGAGCAATGACACTTGTTCATGCACCCATGAGCAGCATGGGGTACGAAGGGGGGGTGGAGACGCAAAAACTGAAGCCAAAGTTTCACTCGTCTGAAGTTTGTGATTCAGATGAGTACTGCCGACAAGCCCAATCCACTCACGTTTTTAATTGTCTAATAGACAGCTGGCAACAGTAGCTTACGTAGCCCCACTCATGAATCCCTACAACCTGCATGTTTTCCTACGAAAACAGTGATTATAAGGTTTTATGGGCGGGAAATTAGGACACACAGTGCAATATTCTATAATAAACGCTAAATTAATTTTTATTTTACTGTATTTAGCAGTGTTGTTGATTTATATCTGTAGACTTCCCTAATCTGTATCACCATTTAATTTATTGCGGAAAAACCTGATTATAAAATTGCACTTTTCTAGAATTTTCCGAAAATTTGAAATGGTGGTTAGGAGGTTGTCTACTTCAACTAACTTGTGGTCAAACTTATCGTTCTCGAGTTAGATTAGTATAGTCCGTGGCGCGAAGCGCCGCGCGCACCTTCAATTTACATGCGGAACAACCTACTCCCAGCGGCCGCGGGAAGCAACTTTGACTCAATGTTTTCACTTCACACTTACTTCTAAAAATTTCCTTTTCTGTCTACCCTATTGCCCCACCCCACAAAACTCTATAACCCAGGTTTTTGGAGGAAAAATGCTGGGACTAGGGGTATGTGAGTGGGGCTACATAAGCTACTTTTGCCAGACATTTTTTGATTCTTTTCCCGCTCTTACCAATGCTGCATTTTCCTCCTGGGTTTTCTGCTTCCGTTTCAGCAGTTGATAGCCACTCAACGGTTGTAAACCCATTGAAACCACTGGTCCTCTCACTGATGCCCTTAAAGTGCGTGTATGTAAGCAATTTGGTGCCCTTTCTGGTTGTCTGTTGTTGCTACTGTTGACGGCCGATTCAGACCCTTCTTAAATTTTCTTTCTTTTTCGCCAACATTCATTCATACACAAACAAAAATTCGGTCAGATTTTACCGTCTTTCCGATTAGCTAAGCAAAGGCAGTACCCGGAGAGGAGGGTTTGGGCGATATTAAATAATCCTCCAATGTTTCAAACAGTGTGGCAGCAGGATTGGAGAAAATATTTACGAGCCTGCCTTCCCCCCCCCCTCAGCGCTGCTTGCTCTATCAACGTAACCAGTTAATCGATTTTTGGCGCATCGCTGATTACTGGTCTTCACTGGACTTGTCTCGCCACTTGTGATGACTGATCTATGAAACCTGAATTGGCACTTAACTTTCTCAATCAGTTAATCGATTTTGTGTAACGCTTATCACTGATATGCGCCGGATTTGTTGTCAGCGCTGGCAGAAAAACACTTCACACTAAGCCCATTCACTCGGCATTTCTCCCCGGTGCGTGGCGGACGCGAGGCTGCGGTGCTCTCTCACTCGCTCTTCATGGTCGAACTCCACCCCAGGTCGAGTCAACCCTTCTGTTATCTCTTCCTTTACTTATTCTGTGCAGAATAGAATCTCCTTCTACCTTGGCTTCCACGAATTCTATTTTCTTCTAAGGAACCGGGCCTGGAAGATCGCAGTAGTGAGGGTTCAACCGGCTTAGCCTGAACTCCTTTGGGATAAACCCATCCAGACCAGTTCACTTAAGTCGAAGGTCAGTTCGTGTTTCATGCAGCACAGAAATTCAAAATGGACTGCAAGCCCGACCCTTTCGAAAGTCAACGGGTAACCCGACCATCGATTTCTATTATGTCTGCCGTGTACTCCACCGCATGGCGGTGTAGAGAGTTGCGCGTGATAGTTAACTTACGCTGCTTCTACTACACGATCTCTTCCCTCACCCAGTTTCGAGATGGAGCCCTGAAAACCATAAGCAGGATCGAGCGCAGGTGGCTGGCGCGGCGTGAACCTGCACGTACGCGTGCTACGATTTCCTTTTTCTTCGTCATTGCTTATACTAGCGTTATCCGAATAAATAATAATAACTTATACATAAAATACTCTTTAGTGGATACTGACCATACAGTTGACCAAAAGACCGCGTTTAAGGTCGTACTTCGGGCGGCGACCAGACGCCTCCAACGAATTGCTGAGGTCGTTGCAATACGCAGAGGAAAACCAGAACTCTGTAAGCAGCTGGATCATGTGATCAACCTCGCATTGCCGTGGTAACGATCGATC
>JAYGXS010000001.1:116584090-116606497 GCA_036362985.1 Ligula intestinalis | reverse complement strand
CCCCCCCCCCCCCCCCCGCTATGACCGACTGCCACCCCGTACTGTGCCCCCCTCCCGCTTAATTACACTTTACAGGCTTTCACTGATGCCTAAAACGCCTTGCTCTGATAATTACCTGCCCCCTCCTCTACCCCTCACTTAAGTACCCACATTTTTGACTTATGTTTCCCACCTCATTTACCTATTAAGCTTCACCCTTCTAAATGGACAGTTAATTTATCATATTAACAGGCAATGACCATTTGCAGATGAATTAGAGGTCACGAAATTGTAAGACGTCAACACATCCTGCTCAACTCGTGCTCTTCGCCCTTTCGAAGTTTGGCTGTTTTGTGCACATGCCAGAACTAGCCACCTCATTTGTTGCTGCTTTCCCTACCCTGAAGATGTGCTCCTGCAGGAGCCCGAAAGCTCAGGCTAATAAAATGATTATTCCAAATAAGCCTGTATTGATTAGCTGAGCACAAAGTGCACTTGTATACACCTGTCGTGACTAGCTCAAATCGAAGTGCACTTTCGGAAGGCTTCCTGCTGCCAGCTGACACTCACCGGACCTCATTTGACGACTGCCGAGTAGACCTCACTTCAGACACCATCCACTGGCTTGCGCATGTGTGGTCATCTGGTAGTCAATTCTCTACTGCCTCTTCTCCAATTCACTCTGAAAAATATATATTCTTCCTTACCATGACTCCTCTCTTTCATCTCCTAAGGACACGGGTCTCCAAGATCGCAGCCCTTAGGGGTTAACCCTATTAGCCTTAAAATCACGCGATAAGCTCGCCTTCTTCTAATCTGGCCACTATATTGGTGCAGTGCATTTAAACATGGCTCTTTTAGGGAGCGATAGTCATCCCTCCGGCTCTAATAATCGGCCTACTAAGAGATACCCTACGCTTTACTTTGAATTCGATTGAGCTTACTCGGAGAACTAATAAAAATCAAATCCATTGATGCTGTGTAAATAATCACCTTTGTTCATGCATCCATGAGCAACAGGAGGATAAGAAAGGGGGGAGACGCTAGCACTGAAGCCAAAGTTTCCCTTATCTGAAATTTGCGATTCAGCTTAATATTGCCGACAAAGACAAAGGAAAAGGGAGTGGCTATTTCTGGTATATTAGCCATCATCAACCACCCAATCTGAATCCCAGGTGGTACAGCAGCTGAGGCCCAAACCCGCATCCCATTGGTTATAATTCTGACTTCCTAACTTATCGCAGTGGCTTCAGTTAATGGGGAAGACCCTTGCTGCTGCGATACTCAGACCCTGATAAGTGGAGGAAGAAAAGAATTAGGGCGTCAGGTGGGAGGATTAGAAGGTTCTGCACACAGATAGTTGAGTACAGGTTGAAGAAACCTGGCAGCTGGACGAACGCACGTCATCAGCCGGGAGAGGGGCTTGAACGTCGTTACACTGCCTCCGGCGGAGTCATTTGTTTGTCTGCCTCGGAGAGGTGATTGGCCAAGCCTGATTTGGGTCGACAGACACTGGTGCATACGCACTAGAATTTGCAGGAGGCGAGAGACTGAGCATTGCTGGGTAAGACTAACAGACACTACTGTGTTACCACATACCTATTGTAATTGTTTGTTTCTGAATAAAACCGAAATCCCGAAATGATTTTTGTTTCGAAAGGAATTACTAATAAAAGGTTGTTCTATTACTAAGTGCGCATGCAGTGACTAGCTCCACACGAAGTGTCCTTGTGAACGCTTGTCGTGACTAGCTCCAGGCGAACACATTTGTGAACGCTTACTGCTTCCGGCCTCTGGAACAGCCAATCGTCGACCGACTCAAACAGGACTTCATGCGACGACTGCCGAGTAGCCATCAATTTAGATGCTCTCCGCTGGCTTGAGGATTTGCGGTCATCTGACAGCCAAATTCCTACTGCCTGTTCTCCCATTCCTTCTACACAGAATAAACTCTACATACCATTCTGGCCTCCCATGACTTCTCTCTCCTAAGCAACTGACCTGAAGATCACAGGCGCTAGGATGAACTTAATTAACTTCCTCCGACATTGGTGACCCCGACGTCCGGGGGTGCATATTTCATAATCCCAGAAACCTCAGCCACGTCAGGATGCAGGTTTTAAAATGAGTGTTGGTCCAACTAGCTGCAAGAACTTTCTTTCATAAGCATCCGAAGTGAGTATCATACCTCAAAGAGGTTTATTCAGCCGGATAACAGGAGGACTCCCGTTGCCTGTCACTGAACCCAAGTACATTGCCCCTCGGGTACAAAAGTAGTCAGCCCAGTTTCCATGTGTAGACTTCCCTACTCTCTGCGTTTTTGTGAAGTGCGCTATCATTTCTGCTTCCGTTCATAATGCTTCTAGAGCCAAGATAGCCTGCCCATTACCACATTCAGTAAGTACACTAAAACATTATTCACTTATTCCCTTTGTTCTTACTTCCTCAATTTCCGCCGCATAGCACTATTAAATACGCATTCTAGATGATATTAATGCGTATTATGCGGCTTTGAGAAGCCTGAGAAGGCAGACAGCTTTTGATATTCTCCAAGAGCATATTTATAGCACAACTTGGCTTTTAAAACTGATATATACATATTGTTGCCGAGAAAAATGGAAGATAGAATGAGCATTTAGCCCTTTTTGAAAGCCAATATTATTCAGGGTTTGAAGTCGGATTTAGATGGACATAGTCCAGAAGCATCTAGCCCTACTGACCCCAGTTGGAGTGTTTTCATTGGCATCTCCTGATCTTGAGTCTTTGGTCCTCAAAGGCGCGCTAAAATAAAAACAGATTGATAACCACGTATTCCACGTGAGAGTACGCATAGATTTTTGAAGAATTCTGGAAACTACTTCTGGGAATACCAAGTAGTCATTACCGTTTGTACCTGTGAGACAATGTGAAGAAAACGATTCAAATTTCAGTAGGGTCTCGCGGGGAGCATGTGTTCAGCAAGCAACTTCATCCTTAGCCAAGATGCCTTGGAAAATGAAATGTGACGCGATGCATAAAACAGCATAGGCCGGGAGTTTCACCAGGGAACGTTCATAGCTGACGCATGTTTTGTCATAGTAACGGAAATTGAGAGATGTTGACAGAGAGGGAAATAGGCTTTTTTTGAAAAGATCATTCCAAATTTTTCAGCAAAATCTTCCTCCATTCATCCTGAATAAAATAAGGCACTGGAACCGCAATATTCGACATCATGGAGGAATGTTCTTGAAAATTTCGCTAAATGTAGGCTAAATTGAACTTCAAATCGGCGCTAGCGTCGTGTGCTGATGACTTCATTGTTGTAGTTCAGATGAACAAAGAGGAATAAAAATCGGTTTCTAAAAGGCGTGCTGAGCCAAAATATATATATATATCCCGATCATCATTCCCCAAAGAAGGCAAAGAAGAAAACAAAGCGCTGTCGTGGACCACACTGTAATTGTGCTGACGTTTCGGAAATACACTATTTTCCATCATCAGAGTGGTGGGTTGTGTGTTCCTGCTTGGCCAAAATTGCAGTGCAAGGTATGTTGGTGAAACGGGTAAACGCCTCTGCACAAGACTGCATGAACATCAACTTGCAGTCGATCGCGAGGATAAACTGTCACTGGTATACGGCCACATGGACCGGGAGAAGCATAAGTTTGCTTTCGAAAACGCCAAAGTCATTGGCCGATCCAACGACAAGATGACCAGATTGGTGCTTGAAAGTTGGGCATCCGTGGGCACAATCAACAGAAATATTGATTTAAATCCAGCCTATCAGGCCCTCCGGACAAGACTCCAATCAGCCCCGACGAGGCCGCCGGCGCTAGCGAGCGACTTTCAACTTCGTCAACAGTGGTCACCGACGCGGCAGGGGAGGAGAACTAATCGCGACTCAAACGGCCGACATGAGTCATCAATCCACCGACGAGCCCAAACATGTGAGCCGGGTCCACACTTTGAATGCCAACCGGTCCAGCCACCCGAGTATGGAAGGAGAGCCGATAGTAGCCGGCCAAGTGCACACAATACGCACACAGACCCGATGGCGACAACAACAGACAGACAGGCGACGGGGGATGTAAGAGGACGGGCAGAGAGGGCCCTTCGCTGCGCACACGACCGGGATGACTCACCTACCCACCGACGGACACTGGACCCCGAACGAAGGCTGATCCGCGCATCCAGCTCAGAGGGGAGGTCGGGCGGTGGTCACACTACCTGGTCGGTTAACTTAGACGCGTTAACGACACACGGACAGGCAATGGATGACACACACGGGCGCCAGCCACCCACAATGGAGGTGCCGCAGCCAATCCACGGACGGCACGAAGTTCAGCGCTTGTGCGTCAGCCATCGCCACAACACCAGATGGGCGGCGCGGCATTCCAACTCTCGCCAAGCAGGAACACACAACCCACCACTCTGATGATGGAAAATAGTGTATTTCCGAAACGTCAGCACAATTACAGTGTGGTCCACGACAGCGCCTTGTTTTCTTCTTTGCCTTCTTTGGGGAATGATGATCGGGATAATTTATCTGGACCTCGTATCTTAACCTTTGTTAATATATATATATATATATATATATATATATGGAGGCTCAATTTCAAAAGCTCATATGAGTAGCATGTGGCATAATCCGTAATATTTCGATCAAAAAATGTCAACTCTTTTAATGCACTTTTTCGCACTGTCTGCAAAAAGCTGTATTGATAAATTACTGACTTATCAAGTGACATTAATTTCTCCAATGATTTTTGATGCCAGGTCATGTCAGGTTTATTGAGAAAAATATAGATAACTGTCTTTGAGCTCCCTGTTGGTACGGAACAACTATGAAATGCATTGATACAGCAGATCATTTCAAATGAGTGGAGAAGCCAGCAGATGGAACTGAGTAAAAGGAGCTGACAATGAAAAAACTCCTTAGGCACTGTTAGGAAATTCTGGGATCTTGAATTTCATTTGAGGGAATTTAAGGATAAAAACTCTCGCTCGTGTGGGGGGATGTTTATGCCAGATAGGATGGCTCACTGTTGAGAGTGTTTGAAACAAGTCCAAAACTGCTCACCGATCCGGAGTTGAACCCGGCCAGCCTTGGTAAGAGCAGGGAATTCTAGCGGCTAGAAAATAAAATATATTTGATAGGAAACACACGTAAAAACTTTTCTAGTCATTCAGTTCGTCATATATTGAGTATTTCGGTGCGCAGAGCAAACTATGCAATCATTTGGGGCATTTTCACAGACCTATATCCCCATAGATGAAGGAAACAACATATAAGCAGTATTTTCTGCATATAGGGATAACTGATTCGAAGAAACAATTTGCTCTTGGAGACCAATTTAAAACAAAATCCAGACAAATATCGAGACTTAAGGAGACTTTGAGGGCTGAGTGAGATTTTAAACCCCCCACTTCCGTGAACGGAGTATGGGCTCAGTTGGACTTAAAATGCTTACGAATCCATTGACTTTGGAGCTCTGATATGGCCAACTGCTCATGAGTGATAGTTGGTAAACGACTTTTCCAGTGTCTCTAGTCCGTCAAAAACTGTTATTAACTGCTTTCAGATGAGTTTTTTTAAATCCCGTTTTCCTCACCTAAATATTATTTCTGTTTTTTTCATATAGTCGTCTGTACCTATTATAAATCCCAGTTATGTGATAGCCATTGTACATGCAGTTTTAGGGGCAGCCCTATATAAGTTGAACACCAGTAGACTTTTTTTTGGGGGGGGAATGGACTCATTATCCAAAAAGCTTCTGCACCTCTCTACAGCCAATTGGCTCAAATAAGAGGAAAAGTTTACCTTCCGGACAAAGTGAAGCACTCAAAACATTTTAAGAGGACAAAGTGCAGAAGGAAACCTCATTAGGGCTCGCTCTGCAGACAAGTGCATCACCCCAACGTCCGTTAAAACTGGGGAAAATGGGCATAGAAGCAACATAACCGCAGAATGATTGCCGATCTTAACTTGCTTGCTTGCATATTTTTGTGGAAAAGCTGCGTAGGGGGTCTGGGGCAGAAAGACGAGCTGGTAACAGGGAGTTTTAAACGGAACAATTGAGAGGTCACCGCAAGCGAGTTTATAATTATGCCACTTTTTACGACCATGAAATGTGCATGCATTAAGCATCATATCTGTCCATTTGTAAACACATTGCAAAATTTTATAAGAATTGTATGACTTCCTCCTCACATAGGACGGAAATATTTAAGGTAGAATGTATACAGCACGTATTTTTCAGAACTTGAATTCACGTTTAACGGTTGGTAATGTTTAAAATTATTCGGCAATTTCGATATATTTCAAAATTGAAAGCCTAGAATTTGAGGAAGGCGTAATTCGCTACCAACCGACTGCATAAAGTAATATATTCATGCCTCGTTTTATGAAATAAAATTGAATTTATTAGGGGTAGTGAATATCAATGAGAAGAGGCATTCTACTTAAGTAGCCATGTTTTACACAACGCACTTCTTGCTGGTGGTCAAAGGGCTGCTCGTTCTTGATGTGACTGAAATACACTGAGATTGAAGCAACAGTATTTTATGTAGGCCCACTATTTAATCCCTACTCCCTGCATGTCTTCCTACGTAAACGGTGATTGTAGGGTTTTATGGGTGGGGAATTAGTACACGCAGTGGAATATCTGTATACTTAATAAAAGTGATGACTGTCTCTATGTTCGTCTCCGTTATCATTGGTCGCCGGAGTCAGATCAAAATACCATCTGCGCCTTCGGCGTGTGTGTGTGTGTGTGTTAGTACCGCGCTCACTTCGTTGGCGCGAGTGCTCGATCGCCTGTGCCTGTCTGTCTCTACGTCGCTCCCTCTGTGACCTCAAGCCTTGACTTCGGCCGCGATGTCTCATTCTTCCGTGTGCGTGAGGATTCAGCGATCATGTCGCTGTCACCCCGTTGTTGGCTGCGACGACGACGACGGCATTCATACTGCTGCCATTACAAGTGATGCCCGACGTGACAGGCGGATTTGAATACACCACGGGGGGTGGGCGGGGGTGGGGAAGGGGTCTTCGCTTCCAGGTCATCGCGGCCGCTTGAAAAGTCACCCCCCCCCGCCAATGTAGCAAGGGCTATAACCGTGTTTGCTCAGCTGCTTCAAACTCACTGACCGTAAACCAAGCAACCAAAGGCCACCGACACCGTCTCAAGATGTCAACACCTTGCGTCCTCACACCTCCCAACAAAACTCGAGACGATGAACACGGGACGACATTGATTGTCGGACTCAATCCCCTCTCACCCCCTCTCCCCACCCCCATTTCGCTGTTTCCCAATAATGACTAGAATCTGATTCCCTTGATCCCTTTACACCTCTCTCTCCTTCTTCCTCCTTTGTTACATCCGGATGGGTGGCCCGTAAACCCCTTGACCTGCTATCACTTGGACCTCCCCCTTTACTTACGCGTTAGTTGTCGCGGCCGGTTGAAAGACCGCCTACCCCCTCCCTCCACAGCGATGCAGCTAGCTCTTAGGTTAGGTTGAATGGCCTACCACATAAATCCCTTCTCTTTCAATCAAACCCTTACAAACTGTCATTATGGACAAGATGCCGTCAGACATGTTCTGAACACAAGCAACTCGGCAAACGATGATGGGCCAGTGACTAAAGGTAACGTTGTAAACTTAATTCTTTTCTACCTTATGTTATTATGTCCAAAATAATAACTAATTTGTAGGGTTTACCTCATTAGGTAGAAAAGGAATTAGAGCAGCCGCGAGAACACAAGTTCAGACGAAGAAACAGAAGAGACTTGTCAATGTTAATAGACGTTCGCAAGAAACACAAGCAGAGAGACGGCTTCGCCTGAAGACTAATGTCATACGTCAGCGATATCAACGCTCCCAAGAAACCAAAGATCAAATGCTGCAAAGAAGACACAAAGATACGATTCGCCTCTCCCAGGAAACCGAGGTCTAAACCCAGCGAAGGAGAGAGCTAGGTAAGCTAAGAGATTTGCAACGTCAGCAAAATGAATTATCCAGACGTAGAAGTGCATGTCTGACTATGCAAGCATCACAGAGAGTGGATCAACGCCCAACCGATGCTGGAAACTCCATTTCGCAACCAATTCACGTACGGTTTAGCAACTCTGGTCCGTCGGCTGCTTCCGTAAATGTGTGAAACAAAGCCTCACTCCATTACGACCCTAGTCTTGGTTATGCGGACGATGTAAATGTTTCCATTGGGAAGATGGCAGAAGTTTGCGGACATTGTCAGGCGAGTAAATGGACTGGTGAGACAATCGGCATGTGCTGTTCCAACGGCAAAGTTCTACTGAATAACTTCCCCCCACCTACAGAAAAACTTCAAACGCTGCTTGCTGGTACTACCGACGATTCGACAAATTTTCTTTCAAATATTAGGAAATATAACGAGGCTTTTCAAGTGACCTTTTTTACTGCCAACGTTATTTGTGAGGTTGGAGTTATGCCTACCTTTAAGGTGGAAGGCCAAGTTTGCCACCGGATCGGATCATTACTACCTCCTCCTGATGGCGAGCCGAAATGTCTACAAATATTTTTCGTAGAAGACATAAACCTATAGGCTCAGAGCCGATCCCGAGTGTACCCAGGCTTAAAGCATCATATAATACTATCCCTTCAAGACATGCTACACCAGCGCAACAGCTACGTTAACAGTTTAAATTCCACCCTGGAGATGCACGCTTCCATTGACTTCACTATTGTCATAGATGCAGATAAACGTCCTCGTGGAGAACGCAAACGAATATTTAATGCTCCCGCATGCAACGAGGTGGCCGTCATCCTGTCGGAAACACAGCATGCCAACAGGGATATTGTCTTGAGGAGGAGAGATGATAGACTGCAAAGGATTTCTGCGAAACATTTTTCATACGATTTTCAGTCGCTACTTTCTGTGCAATTTCTCCTTCTGAGCATGCATAGACTATTCATGGAGTCAAAACGACCTCAGAACTTCCGACCTACTCACCTTCTTCATAATCAGTTTAAGAGTTTCTCATATACGGTTTGCCTACATAAAGGGACAACAACATGTAAGGAAGCCCTAAGTGAAGCCGGGCTTCCGCGCTAGTACTTTACTAAATGCTAAATGCATTATTATTTTACTGTGGTTAGAAGTGTTGTTGATTTATGTGTGTAGATTTTTCTTATCTGTATTATCGTTTAACTTATTGCGAAAAAACCCAATTATCAAATTGCATGTTTCTTGAATTTCCCGAATAATTGAAATGGTGGTTAGGCATTCATCTACATCAACTTACCTGAGGTCCAACTCACCGTTCAGGAGTTAGATTAGTATAGTCCGCCTCGCGAAGCGCAGCTCACACGTTTAATATACATGCGGAGCACCGTACTCCCAGCAGCCGCGGGAAGCAACTTCAACTGCATTTTTTCACTTCACACTTACTTCCAAAAATTTCTGTTTCTGCCTATCCTATTTCCCTACCCCCCCTCCCAAAAAAAAACTCCCCAACCACCTTTTTTGCAGCACAAAATCCTGAGACTAGGGGTATATGAGTGGGCCCACATAACATTCTTTTGCCGAGAGTAGGTTGCAGGGTAAGCAATATTACAAGCATACTTAAGTAATACGTTTGATTCAAAGGTTCATCCCAGAATTTTGGCTGACATTGCATGATGCAGGGGATTTACTGTAAATTAACCACCTTAAACTCCTTGCTCAGACGCTTTAATGGGAAATCAGTGAATGAGAGAGGGCAGAAAGACGAATAACTTCGATGTAACTCGGCACAACTGAGAAGCCACCGCAAATCAAAATCGGGCCTCGGGTAGCTTTTTCCCGCAGTTCTAAGGCCAGCTACACAAAAAATTGAACACCATTAGCCTTTTTGGAAAAAAAAACTCCATTGGCCAAACTATTCTGCAGCTTCCTTAGGCCAATGAATTACTGTTTACCGTCCTGGAAAATCAAAGGATATTCTTGGTGTGGCGGAAAGCCTTTTCAAACATCCTCTCTGACAGTTTGACGTTGATTTTGACCGTATTATCCACAACAGCGTGGCCAAGGACCGGTGACTTCCGTAGGATTATATTCGTAATGGGCTATAGCTGCAGCAACTTCACTCGCTTTTCCTTCATCTCATTGTGTCCGGTGTCATGACAGAGTGTACTCTCTACAGTTAAGTACAGTATGGCGAGTGCTGCATGAAACATTCTGCAATTTGAAAGAAAACGGTTATCATTCAAAGTCAAATTTCAGTTATTTTTGGTTACGCTAAGATGCTGACTCTGTGATAGCTTCTTTCTGACCACTGCAAAAATTTGATGGCGTAAAAAAGGTCTATTTTAATAGTTTGCATTTTAACCATGGATTCTGACTGCTTTTATAAATTCAAATATATTTTGTGGAAAGCATACATGAAAAACTTTTTGTATTTATTTGATAGCAAATTAAACCTTCTTTAAATTTTATTCTTAAAGGAAGGGTTTCCTTCGATTTAAAAAAAAATTTCTAAATTGCCGAAACACTTTGAAACCTACCGACTGCTAGAACTGAATTCAAATTGAACAAACGGAATGCTGTTTTTATCCTTTTTAAGAAAAGTACGTTCTTGCTTATGGTTGGAGGAAGTGCTTGCATAGCTTTTAGAATTTCGGAACAGACATGAATCATGCTGCGTAAATCAGTGGCAACATTACTAGATTGATGGATACGATGTATTATGAATATACACCACACAGTCGTAAAAAAACTCAAAATTAGAATTTTTTTAAACTGAAGGGAACCTTTCCTTAAAGACTAAAATTTAAACAAGGTACAATTTCCTATAAAATAAGTACAAGAGAATTTTTTCGTGCATGCTTTCCATAAAATATGCTTGAATTTATAAAGGCAGTCAAAATCAATGATACCAATGCATACTATTAAAGTTGCCATTTTTTAGAGAATCAACTTTTTCGGAGTGGTCAAAGAGAAGCTCATGATATAGTCGGCATCCTAGCGTGACTGAAAAGGATTGAAATTGGACTGCATGATAAGCAGTATTGCCACCCTACTCAATGTTGGTTCGCGAGTGGTCACCCATCTTTTTCAAATTGTGGAATATTTTATGCAGCACTTGCTATACCGTATACCGTCGCACCATTCGTTTACATTGAGAAAAATAGGCACAGAAGTAGTAGTAGTATTAGAAGTAGAAGTAGTAGTATTAGTAGTAGTAGAAGTAGTAGTAGCATAAGTAGTAGTATTAGTAGTATCAGTAGTATTAGTAGTAGTAGTATTAGCATTAGTAGTAGTAGTAATATTAGTAGTAGTAGATGTAGTAGTAGTAGTAGTAGTAGTAGTAGTAGTAGTAGTAGGAGTAGTAGTAGTAGTATAACTATCACATGACTGATAGCCTTAGATGGCTTGCTTGGATGTTTTTTGCAGAAAATCAGTGGAGGAAAGAGGAAGCAGAATGATGAGCTGGTAACACTGAGTTGCAAGCGGAACACTTAAGAAGCCACCGAGAGAGTCATCGCAAGTGAGTTTCTAATATCACCACCTTTTGCGACCATTAAATATGCACGCATCCGTCCATTTGTTAATGCTGCTTATAAATTATCCAACTTGGTCTGCATCCATAGCAACACTTTCTATGAATTATATGACTCTTTTCACGCGCCGTAGGGAAGTATTTACGCATCATAAGATGGAATTTATGCAACAGGTACTTTGGAGACCTTAAATTCAAGTGTAATGCCCGGTAGTGTTCAAAATTATTCGGCAATATTGACACATTTGACAAAACAACAGATATCACTTCTTCAAGTATTAAATTTGAGGGTGGCATAATTTGGTACCAAATTACTACATAAAATAATATTTTGTGGCTATTTTTTAAGAATTATGTTCGAATTTATTGGAGGCAGTAAATATCCATTAGAAAAATGAATACTATTTAAGTAGCCATTTTTTACACACTATATTCGTTGCTGGTGGTCAAAAAGCCACTCGTTCAAAAGCCTGCATCTTGATGTGGCTGAAATACATAGAGATTAAGCGGTAGTCTAATCAGTATTATAAACATATATTTTGAAATTTCTACTGACGCTTAATGTAAGAGGTAATTAACTTTTGATTAGTCAAGATTGGCAAACATATGTTTTCAGCAAATCATCGTCAGGCTCGAACATTTGCAAGAATGGGAATATTTGCAGAACTTTTGATTAATCGTCAAATAAGGGCCTTAAGGTGCTTACTCAGACGTTTTTATGGATAAGAGGTGGCAGAAACACGAGCTAGTTAGATATAACACCAATAATTTGTAAGCGGAATTACTAGGAAACCGCCAAGTCAACTCTAGAGTGCAACCACAAGTCCAAATCAGGCCTCGGGTGGCTCTTTTTCCCCAGAGTTCTAAGGCCAGGTACATATAACTTGATTAAGAGTAGTCTTTTTGGGGAAAATTAACTCAATTCTGCTAACAATTCTGCAGCTTAATAACGTCAAGGAAGATAGTGGCTCAAAAATAATAACTACTTACCCCCGGGAAGTGCGAAAAGCCTCTCAAAACATTTTAAGAGGACGAGGTTCAGAAAGAAACCGCATTATTGCCCTCTCTGACAGTTGGACCACGGATTTAAACAATATCCACCGTATGGACAACAACAGGATGGCGCTGGGTTGCATTGAAAATAGACTAGCACAGCATTTGCCTCAAGTCCATTTCCCTCACCCTACTGTGACCGGTGTCAAGATAGAGTGTCCAGCATCTTAACGTCCATTAACACCGGGAAAATGGGCATAAAAGTCAGTCCAGTGTCTTTCTGATTCCGACCCTCTCCTAGTCTGGAATCCATGGACATTCTGTCCAACGAGGTATCCTCTTTCTGGTACCTTGGTGTTACTCTGGCATTTAATGTCTCTTTTACTCTTCATATTGAAGGCCTTTTCACAAAAATCCGTACACTTTTATATTATGTCCAGCGCTTGCGTTCATATCGCACACCACAAGGCATAATGTGGCGATTAATATATGCCTACATTCTACCCCTCATTCATTACTGCCCCCGGTTATTTTTCCAGTTTTACTTAAAAAATGACCAGGTCATTTTTAAATGTATTCTCCAAATGCTCTCTTCAGCTGCCTGCTTTTTCTATGCCTTTTAGCGGACATTATAGTAAGATGGCATTTTAAAACGGTCAAGCAATTTGCTGATCGCATCCTTACTAAGGTCGCTCACTCTACCCACTGTAAACTAATGGCTGCGAAGTCATCCTGTACTATGTGCCGAAGCTTCCGTCATTTGTTTTGCCATTTAACGGCATATCGGCACTCTGTACTCCTATTCGTAGCTCACTACCTCATGGGTGAGGAAACGGAGATTGAGAAGTTGAAAACCGACTTGTCTCCATGACAAATTGGAGAGCGTGTAAACTTCTAATTTTAAGTATTCTGTGACTTTTTACCTAACCTTATACCTTGCTCTCAGTGAATGGAGGAATATTTTGCTGACAATTTTGGATATTACTTTAAAATAAAGCATTTCTGTCTCTAAATTTGCGAAAATTCCCATTGAAATATTCAGAAGATGAATTGGCGAACATACGTTTGTTTTCGATAATTCTCATCAGGCCTTTCCATTTATAGGGTAATTAAGTAAATGGACTATGCGGGTTAGTAGAAAAAAAAAGGAAGGACGGTTGTCAGGGGAGGGGGAATGGGAAGGGGGGTCAACATTTGATCCGCGTTGAGGGGAGCTGGTAGTCGGTTGAGGTGTTAAGCCGCTGGCTGTAGGATTAGCAGCTTTTGACCATGGTAACTGTGGTGCCGCGACGAAATTCTTTTGGGCGCAAAGGATGGGTCGGCGTAGCCTGATTGCGGCCGCTTCTGCCGTAGCCAAGAGACGCCGTCCAAGAAATTTTGAGATGCTTGAGGGTACCTTGTAGATAACTCGGAAGGCCTCTTTGGCATCCACGCGATGGTCAGAGTCTACCAGATGCGCTAGAATGGAACTGTGAACACCATTTAGTTGACCCTTTCCTAACCATGCTGGGATGTGTGCTTGCTCTGGTATTTTTACATGAAAGAATTGGAGGAGAGAGGGTAGAAGAACGATGAAGTTGGGTGAAGTATTGAGCAGCTGTAAGCAAAACAATTGAAAAGTGCTGAAACTTCGATAACGATCAAGCGACGCTTGAACTATACACAGCAAAACTTATCTTCTTAGCTCCTACTAAACGCCTTCCAGAGAATGCCTTACCGTTGCACGCCACTTCAAATTGTGTCGGTGAATTAACGTGCACTTGAAGATACAAGTAAATTGGGGCATATGCAAAGGAAATTGGCAGCCAGGGCCGCTGAGCACTCGCCTAACTGGCATTCAAGCAAGAAAATAGAGTACCACGGTCCTCAATTAATTAGCATTTGCTAGACATTGGTCATTCTATCGACGTCAAAACAGCTTTTCAAGAACCTGTTCGGGCACGAAAAAATGCAACTCTGCGCTACTTGGAAGCGGCCTACATACGGAGGGAGAAACTCGACCATTTTGTAAACCTCCAGGTACCCGGGTAATTAGGCACTTAGTTTTAATCCTCACGTGATTTGCGTTAACTTTCCTTCCTATACGCTGACTAACTACAGTACCCTTTATATAATCAGTATTTATCCTGATCATTGTGACCCTCGCTGTTATACTATGTGAAAATTCAAACTGCTGCATGCTTCCATTCGTTATCAAACTTCTGCAACGACAGGGTACAGTTGGAAAGCTGCCGCGAAATGTATTGAATTCAGAAGTTTGAAGCATGATGTTCCCGGAGAGAACTTGAAGATGGTAATCAATGCAGAATTTACTGGCACCATAAATTTCTCGAAAGCTCATCAGTTGCATCCACTCATTGCGTTAAGGTCCACGAATGAGAAAAATACGCAATTGAATTTGTACAGAAAGGTCATAGGTCCTAGTCAGATACAAAATAAAATTTAAAACAAAATGGATAGGGGAAAACAGGGAATTGAGTTGTGAGGAAGATTGGGGCAGGGAAATATGCAAATCTAGGGCCTGTAGTTTCCACGGTAAGGCGAGGTTAACCACATGCTCCAACTGTGGATGCAAGTACATAGGGCGTACGCAAATACGATTGGCAGCTGGAGCCAAGGAACCTCTGCCCAGTTGGCTATTTAAGCAGGAAAACCGTTTACCTCGCTCCTCTATTACTGAACATTTGCTGACACGGGTCATTGTGTAGACTCTTTAACTTCTTTCCAAGTTCTTTTTATAGCACGAACATCTCGAATCTTGTGTGACCTGAAGGCAGCTTATATCAGACGCTCTAAACCTGACCTCTGCAAAAAGTTGGAGCTTGTGGTTAACCTTGCCTTGCAGTGGTAACTACAGGCCCCAGATTTGCACATTCCCCTGCCCCAATCTCTCTCACAACTCAATTCCCTGTTTTCCCCTATCCATTTTGATTAACGTTCATTCTGCATCTGACTAGGACCTATGACCTTTCTGTAAAAATTCAATTGCGTATTTTTTTTATTCGTGGACGTTAACGCAATGAGTGGATGCAACTGATGAGCTCTAGAGAAATTGATTACCATTGATTACCATCTTCAAGTTCTCTCCGGGAACATCATGCTTCAAACTTCTCAATTCAATACATTTCGCGGCAGCTTTCCAACTACATCCTGTCGTTGCAATAGTTTGATAACGAATGGAAGCATGCAGCAGTTTGAATTTTCACAAAGTATAACAGCGAGGGTCACAATGATCAGGATAAATAATGATCATATAAAGGGTACTGTAGTAACTCAGCGTATAGGAAGGAAAGTTAACGAAAATCACATGAGGATTAAAACCAAGTACCTAATTACCCGGGTAACTGAAGGTTTACAAAATGGTCGAGTTTCTCCCTCCGTATGTAGGCCGCTTCCAAGTAGCGCAGAGTTGCATTTTTTCGTGCCCGAACAGGTTCTTGAAAAGCTGTTTTGACGTCGATAGAATGACCACTGTCTAGCAGATGCTTCGTAATTGAGGACCCTGGTACTCTATCTTCTTGCTTAAAAGCCAGTTAGGCGAGTACTCAGCGTCCCTGGCTGCCGCGAAATGTATTGAATTGAATAAATCCTACCATGTACGTTTGTTTTTAAAATTAAAAAGTCGCCGAGGCAGGTTTGGGGAGCCACCGCAAGTGAGGCGCGGGCCTCCTCGAGACGCGACACACACTTGCACAACTGCATACGGCGGACAGACGTGCATGCGTGCGCGTGCATGCACCTGCGTGCGTGCGTGCGTGCACGCCCCATCTGTGGTTGCATGTGCGCACTCGTTCGGGACCAGTGTGGCCGTGCGTGTCTCAGCCAGGCGTGCAAGCACATACGCACGCACGCACGCACGCACGGTTCCCCTGTGCCAATCGCCGGTAGCCCTCCCCCACCCTCTCCGCCCACGTCCGGCCGTCCCGGTTCACTTTACCCAGCCTCACGCGATCACACACACGCTAGTGTGGTGGTGACAGCTCTAAGCCCTGGCGCATATTGGCGGCGGCGGTAGCAGCAGCAGCAGCAGCGAAAATACTGCTTCTCTCACTATGTGTGTATGTGCGCGTGCGAGTGCTCGCTCCACATGACCTGACCTGCGACAGTGTTCCGTGCAACAACGCATGACATTCCCCCTTCCTCCTCCTCCCGCTCCTCTTCTACAACCACCTGTTGCCTCAATTTCTTCCCTTTGTTAGCACACATCGGAGTTTCCTCGTCCTGACACTGGATAACGTCGCAGACTCCAGCCAGGAGGTCTTCCCAAGCTGCTCTTTCGCCAGAATGGATTTCCTTTCCACCCACAGATGTGCACTGTGACAATGGTGGCATCCAACTTTGCTGTCCTTATTCTTGCCTGCCTGTGCAACAGCGCACAGCTCAACTCAGGCCAGTCTTCCAGTAGCGGCGGCGGCGTTGCTAGCACCAGCAGCACCAGTAGCCGAGGTCACGAATTTCTGTCGCCGTCGGGCCGACCGGAGGCTCGTGGCACCACTGTCTCCTTCACGATCGATGAGGAGCTTCCCATCGGCTCACGCATTGGCAGTCTCATTGAGAGACTCGGTGGTGCAGGCCAGTATTCCTTGCGACATCCGCTGCTGGAGGAGACGACGGCAGCAGCATCTAGCAGCGTCGACTTTATCCCCCTGACGGACGAACGGCTGGTCCTGCTGAATCGTACCAGTGGCCTGCTGACAGTCCGTCAGCGTATTGACAGGGAAGCCCTCTGTAGAGACCTAAGCGTCTGCTGTCCGGGTGCCCTCGAAGCCCTCTCTCCTGCTGACGGCTCCTTTCTTCCCACGGACCTTGATGCAGCTGGCAGCGATGCCTTCTTAAACCCACGGCTGGCATCCTGTGCTCTTAAGATGCTAGTCATGGATCAGAGGCCGCGCGGAGATGCCAGCCACCAGTATCCAGGTGGCCCATCACCCAGTCCCGCCTCAGCCCCCACCCAGGACCAAAATAGCCTCATTCATGTTTTCATCTACGTGAACGATTTGAACGACAATGCACCCTACTGGTCACCCAACAAGCTTGAACTGGAGATCCCGGAGCACACGGCCATCGGTCGGATGTTCCAACTGCCCGAGGCAACGGATCCGGATCAGGGTCCTGAACACACAGTTCAGCACTACCAGCTGGTGGCCACGGATGGGCCACCAGGCAAGGACAGATACGTTGGTGCCGGTGCGGGTGTTTCGGTTTTTGACGCCTCTGGTCGGCAAACCGCTTCCTCCACCTCCGATATGTTCAGCCTTTCGCATGAGATTTCAGAGCGGCTGACGACCAGTCCGTACAAATTCAACCTCCGTTTGAAGGTGAATGCGGACCTGGACAGGGAGAAACAGGCGACCTACTACTTCCTGCTCTATGCTATTGATGGTGGTGGGCCACGAGTGAGTTACCATGACAGTTCTTCACTCGTCCAGCAGGCGGCACGACAGCTTACTGGGACGCTGACCATCGTCGTCAAGGTTACTGATATAAACGATCAGGCACCCTACTTTCTGCGCCCCCAACCTTCTATCGAGATTTTGGAGAACACACCTGTTGGCACGCAAATATACACCATCGCTGCCAACGATAACGACCCCTCTGATGCAAATCGCCTTGTCTACCGCATAGGTTCCGCTGCGAGCACAGAGGTAACACGACTTTTCAGCATAAATGCTCAAACTGGGGCCGCTTTCGTGATTGGAGAAATCGACTACGAAACGGCACCCTACCTACCCAGTCGGGAGTCCAGCGATAAACTGTCCGGTGGTCACATGATGTCGCAGGGCTACGGTCATACCGCCAAGAAGGAGGTTGGTTATTTAATCCCCGTGGAGGTATCTGACGGTGCACATATTGCGGAAACCGAACTCAGGGTGCAGATCATAAACGTCAATGACAATGCTCCCAACATCTCGATCCAATCACATCTTCAGCGATCGTCAACAACTGGTGAGATCCCGATTAAAGAGGATGTGCCGGAGGGTACTCTGGTCGCGACCATCTCCATGACTGATGCCGATGAACGAGGGCCTGCCCCCTCTAATGTAGGCAGTCAAGGCATGGTTTCTTACCTGCATGAATCTCCCTACCGTGAAGCTCTGCCTCACTGTTCAACCACCAACCCCTTCTTCCTCATTCAACCGCTGTTTCCGGGTGCGCGGAATCACTTTAAGCTTGTGACCGCTCGTCGGTTGGATTATGAAATCAAGGCCAACCTCGGTGTGACCGTGATGTGTCATGACTCCGGCCAGCCCGTCCTCTCATCAAAGCAGCACATCAATGTACGTCTGGAGGATGTCAACGATTCCCCACCCGTTTTCGACAAGTCCGTCTACTATGCACGCATCAGTGAGGGTCTGCCCATCCATACACCCATCACACAGGTCCACGCCACGGACGCCGACACGCGTCTCTTCGCGGATCTTAGGTACCGTCTGGTGTCCCCGTCCTCGCCTGCGGGGGGTGGGTCCCCTGGAGACCGTCAGGTCCTGGAGTCAGCAATTCTGTTGGACGAGAGGACGGGTCAGGTGCGTAGTGGAGCTGTCTTTGACCGTGAACTCATGAGTTCCATCAACTTCACCGTCCTGGCAGTGGACTGTGCCGGCGGACCCGATTGGCGAAATAATTCCGTAGAGTCAGGCACCGCGACCGCCTGCAGTCAAGTCAACACCGCCACCGCCGAAGTGATTGTGTTGATTGAGGATGCAAATGACTGTGCCCCGGAGTTTGATCAACAGTCTTACGAATTTTCCATCGCTGAAGGCCAACCGCCGAAAACACTGGTGAGTAGTGCGTAATTTTGCTGATTTTTGCCCGTCTTTGAAGCATTATGTTTTAGTTTAGTTTATTTGGGGGAAATGTAGGTGTGTGTGTACCTTTGAGGTCCATATCTGTGTACACGCGTGTTATGATACCAAAAATAGTACCTCAACTTCTTGGCGATGCCAAATTACACGAGCTAATTAGGTGGAATGAGGAAAAATAAGAGTAGACAAAATATACTCCTAGAGAATTGTTGCTGATGAAATGGGGGGTAGTGCGTTAGGTCGAAACGGGAAATGGATCGCAGAGATAATAGGGATCATCACCAAAATTTAGAAAACGCGATCAGATACTACCTTACTGATATCAGAGTCTCCCGATAAGGTTGTGAAAACAGAACTACCCGCCACGAGCGCCGCTGTTATCTGCCTAAGGCATTTTTTGACCGGCTAACCGGAAAACTATGGAGGAATATTTTTTACCACTGGATAAAGCCAATGAGTGTTCTTTTTGTTGCAAACAGACGCCGTCCTTATAAGGAATCTGTCTGAGTGTGAGTTAATCTTGAAACAGCGCGGATAAACGTGCGTATAACCATGCGTTGTGTAAATACAATTATCTAAAATCAGCTGAAAAGAGCAGGGTTCTGTGCCCTACTCTCTATCCCCATTCTTCCCTGAACTATAACCACAATTCCACCTGTTCTAAGGGAATCATCTTATGATAGGACCGGAAACGGGGTCTATATGAATACATAAAAATGGTAAAATCATTTTTGCCTTGTAGGTTGGTTTTAAGGCATTTAGGGGGCACTGAGGGAAGATACTTCAGGGCGGAGGGGAATGCGTACCTTTTACGGAAATACAAAACAGAATTACCCAACCCGTATCTTTATACCAGCAACCCTATACTGATATTCGTTTGAAGACCCTATTTTTGAGAAATAAGGGCTCCTCTTCGCGTATTTTTAAACTGCCACCCACGACCATCGTGAGAGGAGATGACGGGGGCCGTTATCCGCCCACAGGAAATTCAGGAGAAAGGTTGGCAAGCTCGATGAAATGAGAAACGTTCGAGCACAGGAAGAGGGGAGGGAAGGGGGGATTGAATAATCTTCGTATTCCTCACCTAACAGTGGGTGCAAATGCACATTTCCAGTCCGATCGTCTGACGGGTGACTGGTATTATCATGATAAAATTTCTGCCTCGAGAGAGCCGTTGGTTTTTTTCAAATGTGGCCAATTAATCATATGGCTAGATATTCACCTTGCAAAAACCGTATGGTTGCTTCTGTTCGCACTCGAGAAGGTGAACTTCGACCTTCTGAGATCCAATGGTCTGTATGCATATGCAATGCCAGTCTTCAGCCGACCACGGTCCCTGCGGCCTGGAAGGCGCTGGCACTTTCTCTCACTTCTGATTCCCTGTTGGTGACTGCGCTTGCGCTCCTACTGGGTTTCAGGCCTCACTGCGGGTGCCCGAAAAGCTAGGCGGTCACTATGCGGTGGGAGAGAGAGAGTGAGGTCGACCTCGGCGCGTTACTTCCCTCACTATAATAAATCTGAATGCGTCTGAATCTATCACGGTGCACTAAAAGCCGTGGCTTGGAGAGTCTGCCAACTGACGGGAAAACACGGGCCCCCTACGTAGCTGCTCCTCCTGTACGCGTGTGCCTGTGTGTGTACGGCAGGAGAGGGAGGACTGAGAGTCAGGCTGCAATGGCTCCCTCTTAATGTGGCCTTTATGGCGCTCCCGCGCAGTCGGGAGCATACCTAGCGAGATGGCTGTGACAAATGTGCACGTGCTGAGTGTTTATCGCGCCAGCCATTTACACCCTCCCTCATCCCCGGTCTTATTGACTTTGTCTTTACACCGGAAACGGAGGTGGGAGTGGCGAGCGAGTGGGTAGATTCTGTGCGAGTCTGCCTAAACTCCTGTTTTCTCTTGCACGAGTTCTCCGCGTTGCTCATGCTTGCTGTTGCTTTCACGTTGCTTGCCCAGCTTGCGTCTGTGTATGCTGCGGCTTGTCGGAGCGCGTGGTGCTCATCGTCGAAATCGACGGGGGAACTGTCGGAAGGTGGAAAAATAGGATGGAACTTCTCGCATTTACATATTCGTACAGCAACCCTAGACCAAACTAGCCATGTGCGCATCAGTTCGGGCCGCAATTAAGCCAATATGTTTCATCACTGCTCTTTGCGAACTTAGTATCCTGTTTGACAGATGGACACATATAACCTAAAATGTACCCCGAAAATAGGCTTTTTTAAAACAGCAGCAAAAATAAAAAGACACGGTTAAATTCGAGCAACCTCTTTCTGTCCAGTATTTGCCAATCAAATTCTCCGTTTGAGAGGATGACAGTGAGACCCGTGGTTCGACTGCGTTTGCTGAATGACTAGCTGAATTCTTGTTCGTGTCAAACGAAGTAGGCAGGAGGATGATTCAAAGGCTGTACCTTCGGGACAGAAATAGGCCTCTGCACATACGAAAACTAGGAAAAAACTATCACATAGGGATTTAATCCCGGCGGAAGAGGCTATCTTCATAAGTAAACGGCTATCTGGACAGATCTGAAGCTCAAATGTTTCTCGTCTTTAAGAGGATACACTCCCGACATGCATTCTTCCCTGTAACTTCGTGATCACCTTTCTCCTCTTCGGCGGCACTCTAGTAAGTAATAACTTATAGTGATTACCAAAGACAACTAGTATGAGAGTCTAAACCCATTTAAAGCAATATCAGACTAGTTGCTTGGCCTCTAGACAATGTCCTACTTAGATGAGCAACTGGAAAATGGCATAAAGCAGAAATTTTCATGAGGTTAGATTGCCTTTCCATGTGCTCAAACTGATCGCAGAACCAGGATGTCGGACTCCTTTGAAAGCAGCTTGCATTTAAAGACAGAGCCTGATACTCTCGGGTCAGTGATAAATGATAAACGCGACCTTGCCTTGAGCACCCCTGTCACAATCGTTAGTGCACCTCCGTCCTTGCCCCAGTTTTTCTGTCGCGTTGAGATAACTTTTCTGATAATTAGATTGTACAAGCTGAACTATGACCGCCTACCATGACCACTTTAAGTCACTCTGACACTAGTTTGCCATAGGCGCAAGGTAGCTGAAGGAGGAGAGAGTGCGATAGATCCGGCGAAAGTCCGGCCCGAAATATGCTAAGCC
>JAYGXS010000001.1:116568709-116579090 GCA_036362985.1 Ligula intestinalis | reverse complement strand
TCTTCTACTTCTCAATTGCCAATAGTGTTATGTCCATCCTCTTTACATTTTTCCACAGCTCTTCAGATTATTGTTTCTTACTTGCGATGGATACCACACTGAAGAATCTAGTTTATACGTACATGGCAGCGGAGAACTTAGCATTTCGTTCTATACTTAACTCAGACAAATGGTCATATCTCTAACACGCCTGCAACTACCTCGACTCGCACTTAAGGAAACGATCTGATGAATGCGAATAAGCGAGAAATGAGTGCCTAATCCACTGTTACCTTTTAGCGCGAAGGCTAGCAATGCAGAAGCCTTGGCACGGTGCATCCAAGGATGGGTCACTCGCCCTCCCCCTCCCCCCTCTCTGCCGATAAAAATAACGCCCAGAGAGGGGTTGGGTGTAGCATCTCCCCTCCCCGAGTTCACAGCTCTCTCTTTCTCTAATCGGTAAATCTGAACGCTGATGGCATCAAAAGGCAATGGCGGAACGAATCCTCTGGCCAGCCAAATTCTCAGTGAGATTCAAGCTCAGCTAGGCGCGGCAACGAAGAGCGTACAAGTGGGTCCAAGGGGGCGGGCATGCATTCTTGGCACCCCAACGGAGATGCGAGTAGACTGATGCAGCAGTGGTTATAGCTTGCTATGCCATCAGCCGCCAGAAACACACAGATGCAGCTAGTACACAGACGGCGTTATTCCGCAAAAATCTCGCTAAAGGACGTATGAGGTGGGCGCAGAGTAGTTTAACGGCATAGAAGGAGGTATGAAATACTTTTATTTTGAGATGTTAAACATTTTCAGTGACGAATTGTCAGTTAAGCAGTAGAGGTGATAACTCACATCCCTGATTGTTGAACTGAGCAGTCATTAGGGGGTTTACACTTCCTGCAGGTAACATTATTCATTAACCCACTTAAACATGGATTCCCGCTGAAATTGTTAGGTGTCTTGAAATATATAGGAAGGAAGAGTTATACTTAAAAGGCTATCGCGCAATTTACACGTTTATCGTTTTTTTAAAATTCCATTAAGAAAACAGTTTCTTCTGTTATCTGTGTACAGCCTACCGTACCTATTTGAGAAGGGTTCGAATAATAGGATATTTTCAAGGTGCCATTTCGACAGATCACATCACGTTCGCTGTGAATTGGCCAAAACAGTTGAAAGTACAGGAATTTTCCCTGTTACTGGATACACCCTCGTCCGTTTAGGTCAGAGCCTGCCCTCTTAACGAAATCATTTACGACCGTTCAGATTGTAACGATTAGTGAAGTGCAGCTGTTATACTGTCAAGCAGGAAACGTGGAACTAACTGTAAAATTGTGGTAGACAGAGCTTTCAATGAGAATTTAGCAGCCACCCATGACTATACCCTGGGAAGGTACATGCTTTATGTCGATGATTTTTTGGTGTTTTTTATTACCAGGCTAGTCTGGAAGATATGAAAACGACCCATTTTATGGACTTTTTAGACTTCCCTAATGCTAATATTCGAAAGCTCAAAATATTCAAAATATTCCAAAATATTCCAAATTCAAAATATTCCAATTTTGACCTATGTTCGTAACGCATTTGATGGGCCGGCTTGGAATTGAGTACAAGGGACACGACTGTAGCGCTATTACTGAAGGCTCTTCGGAGAGTATGATGTGAGGAACGCAACTTCCCAGCTTATCCAGGAAGTAACAGCAAAATTGATGAAATAACATCTAAACTGTTTGCGAATGCTCACGGAAGTTGACTTTATTTTAAATACCGTAAAAATTTCCAATAAATATAAAAACCAGTTAAAGTGACTAAGCATATCGAATGACGCTGAGAATTTGAAAATGCAAAATATTTAAAAGCCTCCTTCAGCTGAGTCACTTCTTTAGATTATAGCACATCTGCTTTGATACCAGTTTTGGAGTAACTTTGTAGATAAAAATTAAACTATCTCGGTTGTTACGCCTGCTCTTAGCAAACCTGAAATAAGCTTACAAGTTTAGATATTTTCTAGTAGTTCATCAAAGTTCTGCTTCTTAAATTCCACAATCGGTCCTCTTACGTAAAGAGATTCAACTTCTAAAGCATTCTTACATTAGCAAAGCAACAACCTAGGCTTTGTGTCTTGTGTATAAGGGGACCCTACAAATCGACCTGTTTCAAACTTCACGATTCTATGATTCTCGTAGAACTTGTATATCATGATATTTGGCAGCCAATCGACTAATTTAGAAGTAGTAAAGATTTAAAGGTTCAGATGAGGGGATCTGTATAAAGATTTCGCGTTTTTTTCATTTTTCATTCCTATCCGACTTAGGCAATGATCGTATTTGACTATTTGAGTGGAGCAGAACGATTATCAGATCAAGTCAATAGATGCAATTATAACTCCCCGCGTGATTGAGTATCAGGTGGCATTTTTTAACATTGAATGGCCGTGTCCTTGGAGTATCAGAAAGCAGTTTACAATTTTTGTCATTCTGAGATGATTACACCAAACATAAGTTATATAGTTTGCGGCTATAAAATGTTTTTAGTGAGCTGATGCCTATTTGACGAGCTTTCTGATGACTTTTTGTCTACAGATGGTAGCTGGGGTTATATTCCTGTGCCCACCTTAACTTGAATTTTCATCAATGAATAACGCTGAAGTGGAGGACAGGGTTTTGGCTTGCTAAAGCACGTTCTTCGATGAGTTCTCTCTTTAGCTGCTTCGATGGAGTACATTGCGAGGAACTGCTCATGTTCCCCATATTGTTCGAAGCAAAGTTATGTGCTGACTTTGATAAAGTGGAAGGAAAATATAAACACAATCTCCTGATTATCATCGAAACCCTTTCATCATCTTTATTTAAGTGGGAACTTTACCACATGAATACAAATACTCTGTATGGGGTCTATAGAGTAAAAGTGGTTGCCCTCTGCTGGATAGCTCGAAACCCTTTCTCATTCTTAGTTATATTAAGTAAGCCATCGCGTGTAGAAACCCCCTTATTTATAACTGTAATATTAATTATCTTGCATACTTTTAGCAGGATATTTAGTCTCACCAACATGTCAGTTTTGAACGGGCTTCCTTCCGGTAACTGAAAAACGTTAATTTTACAAAAAGTGGCTGCTTAAGTGATAAGAATATATTCCAATCCTTTTCGATTTTCTAAAAGTTCCAAGTCTATTTTATAGAAAAGCACGCATCAAAACATTCTTCCTCGAGGCTACTTCATATTTTTCTTGAAAAATGGGCGTCATTCGGTAACCTGAACTTTCTTTTTACATGTTTCCAAATAACGTGCCGCGTATACTCCATTAAGCAAAAAAATAGGAAAAAACCATATAGTGCTCCTGCGTTTTTGCAAAGAATGGGGACCATGCTCGTTACCTTATAAACGGCCTTGAAAAATAGATTATGTACTATGAATTAGCATTTGAAGTTTTTTTAAAAAATATTGTGATTGGAAATTTTTTGAAACAAAAAAGTGCTCTTATCTCACGTACAACTTTCGAAGAAGATGATTATTAGATAAAATCGCAAGTAAAATATGTCTTTTGCTCGTTTCATATAAAAATATTATTTTTGCAAAAATTCCCACTGAAAAATGCAAAAGCTGGATTTGCGAACATTTGTTTGTTTTCGATAAATTCTCGTCAGGCCCTTACATTAATACGGCAATCATGTAAATAATCTATGCAGGTTGGTAGAAAAATTGTATGGTTTTTAGGGGAGGAAGAAGGGGGTGGAGGGGGGATTGGGGAAAAAATCTGATCAGGAGAGGACTGGAAGTCGGCCGAGGTGATAAGCTGCTGGTTGTTGGATTAACGGCTTTCGTGCATGGTAACTGCGGCGCCCCGACGAAGTTCTTTCAAGCGCACAGGACTGCTTGGCGAAGCCTGATGGTGGCCGCTTCTGCCGCAGCCAACAGACGCTCTCTAAGAAATTTTGAATAGCTTTAAGGTACCTTGTAGATCACTCGGAAGGCCTCTTTGGTATCCACGCGATGGTCTGAGTCTACCAGGTGCGCTAGAATGGCACTGAGAACTTTATAGGTGCGTGGAAAATAAAGGGAAAACAGAAATCATAAAAATGCTGCTGTTTTCGTTTTGGAGCGATTACAGCAGGTAGCTAGGAGTGAGCTCGTTCAAAACCAGGCATCCTGAACTCAATGAAATAACCTTGAATTGGGCTACTGAGTACTAAATATTATGACTCCACTTAAGGAATACTATGCAATAAATGTACAATTCAGAATTTCAATACAAGCGAACATCCGTGTCCAAGGAAGCAATTGAGAAGAAGAAGAAGACTCGATCGCTGGGACAATATTTGAATTTGCCTGACCTTTCGATATCTGTCGCGGATTCGTAATCAGAGACATGAGTAGCAGAAAGGTTAAGTATGCACACACGTTTGCAGTATTTATAGGACACAGGCATTACTGCAAGCATACAGCGACAATGCCCGAGCTCACCGTCTGTGACGAAAGTTCAACAGGTCAGAGCCCGCGTACCGTCCAACAAGCAGTCCACACATAAGAAGGCAATTTACGTTAATTGTCGCTGTATTCTTGCAGTAATGACTGTGTCCTATAAATACTGCAAAAGTCTGTGCATACTTAACTTTTCTGCTACTCATGTCTCTGATGACGAATCCGCGACGGATATCGAAACGTCAGGCGAATAAACATAGTGTCCCAGCGATCAAGTCTTCTTCTTCTTCTTCTTCGTCTTCTTCTTCTTTTTCTTCTCAATTCAGAATGTCTTCTAATATTTCATTATGAAGAGAATTTACCGAAGTTATGAGCTAAAACTGTATGATAAAAATTGTTTTACTACATAGCTTAACACATGAAAGCCCCTTTGTTGGAGGGAATTTCATAGTAAAGGGCTTTGCTGCATGAAGCTAAGATGGTTATCGAGATTCTGTCTTCAACAATTTCACTTAATCTGAAAATAATTATCAAATTACACATAAACGCTTTAGCAAAACCTTCGAAAGGAAAAATAAACAAACATACCAATCGAGTATGCGGGATGTATTAACCGGTTCAAGTGTTTTCTCATTTATCATAAATAAGGGTTTATTTTTGCGCTAAAATGCATACATTAGAAGTCAGTTTTTGGCAAAAAATTCTTTTCAGCAACTGTTCATCAGACCAAACATTTGCCAGGAAAATTGACGCTGTACATAACAATAAAAGTTTGAATAGGTAGAAAAATCAATAACTATCTAACACGGGCGCTAATTGGCCAACGCAGAATATGTCAGTTTGCGCATGTAGGCCATGTCAGCGTGTTGGTTGAGGGATTGTCAGTTGTTGGTAGGGGCGAAATCCTATCGCCACCTGGTGTCGGTTTAGGCCATGGAAGTGACAGAGCTTGTGTCAGAGTCTTCTGACAACACAGCACTGGATTTGCTAGCCTTATAGCCACTGCTTCGGCTGTTGCAAGCATCCGTTGGCGTAGGCCTTTGGAAAAATTAGATGGTGTCCTGTAGACCACCTTAAAGGCTTCGTTAGTATCGACTCGATGGTTCGTATCGACTAGATGTGCGAGAATAGCACTCGAGATCGATCTAGTTTCAGCTTTACTTAGCCAGGTCGGTATGTGCTCACGTACCCTCTTTACGAGACGCCTCGTTGTACGGCCGATGTATCCCGCTCCACAGGAGCAAGTGAAAGAGTAAATGCACATTGATGTGGCCTTCAAAGGGAGTCTGTCTTTACCTCCCAATCGTAGGAGGGGAGAGTTCGTGAAGAGCACCCGTAAGTTCGCCGCTGGGAAAGCATTTGTGATTGCAGTCCTCAAGCTTCGTCTGACCAGCTCGCCGATTGCATCGCCTAAAAAAGGCAGTCTTATGAACACGTCTTTCTTTTCTGCAGTTAAGGTGACAGGCTTTTTGGCGCGTTCACCAATATTTCTGCGGATGAATCTTTCCGGGTATCCATTTTCAATTAGTGTATGCTGCAGCTGTTGGAGTTCTGCTTCGACAGTTATGTACAGCATTAATTTCCCTTGCAAATGTTTGGTCTGATGAAGAGTTGCTGAAAACAATTTTTTGCCAAAAACTGACTTCTAATATTAACCATGGGAATATTTGCGGAACTTAGACAATCCAAAAATGCATACAGTTTGCTGATAAAAACGTCTGTGTACATTTTTTGTACACCGCGCCTTCAGCTAATAGACAAGAGGTGTGGCGTCTGAGACTATGGCAAAGGATTTTGTGGGTTTTTTTCACCATGGTTCGTTCCTTTATCCGCCGATAGTAGGTCGAGAGTGTTATAAAGCCATTATTATGTAAATTGATTCCAATGATTACTGACAATATTAGCGAAACAGCATCTTGGTACGTGGTGAACAATTCTATCGCTTCAAAAATATTTTGGACCTTGCCTCAATAATCGACTACTCAAAATATAATCTTCCAAGTTAAAATACGGAGGAGGCATATTAAAGGGGATCAGTCTTGCAAATCTGAATTCAGATAAGTGATATCTAAATGGAAATTTATGTCTCGAAAACTAGGGTAAAAATATATAAACTATAAAGAATGCTTTATTAACTGGAACCTAACCGGAAAACTGACTTGCTTGGATACTCCTGATAAGGAATGCCCCCTATTTTCCTGGGAATCAAAGACTGCAGTAGATCTGATCAGATCAGATCAGATTTAATATTTCTTATGGGATTTTCACGACTATTATAAAGTGAATCTGCATACTTAAAAAACGGCTGTCTTCGAACGCAAAAAGATATTTACTGAATGAACTCTCACAAAATTTTCAAAAATGATGAACCCCTAAATTTTGAGCTTGAATTAGGCCAATTATAAGAGTAGGATATGAATATGACAGATATAATTGAGTCGGGTTTAACACTGTAATATGTTTTCCAAAAGCGCTACAAATTCTGCTTTTTCTAATGGCACTACCGCTAAGTGTGTGGCACTTTCAAATTTAACAAGCAACTTTTATAGGCTATAAAAAGTTTTTTTAGATAACTGATACCGAGCAAGCTGGTAATCATATTGATAAATATCCTTTTGTATTATTATCAGCGATATATATGCGGATCTCAAGTGGGTTTTAAGCTATAATCAATGTTATTCGACTGCTATATGCCTAGCACTTTTCTGACTGCCTCCACGATATGGTATCAGTATGTTACATTCAGTAACCCCAGTAATAAATCGTTAAGTCATTACCTACATAGTGGACAGAGTTGTTGTGTATGAGATCCTTATTCATTGGCATTTTTTAAAAAGGAGCATCTAAACATATTAAAACATTCTTATAAATTGAAAATCAGGCATCCGAAGAAACCTTATTTGAAGAAAAGATGTCCTTTGGGACACAGTTTCGAATGGGATAAAACACGCCTCTTTGGAGTTTATCCCTCCAAAAAACATCCAGAATTCCTTGAGGCCATGCACTCCAAGGATTCATGCACCAAATAACACATAAAGCTAAATGGAACTTTTAAAAACCTTAAAGACCGATGAATTTATAAAGGCCACACAATATAAACTGACAGAAACTCCACCAAATCCATTTGACTATTGATTTTTTCTGTACGATTGAAATTTTAATTTTCTGTTGCATTATCCTGCTAGTATGAAGATGAGCTGGGGGAACAATCTCGAAAATTTACTGATTAAATTTACATTTGTTTGTCTCCACGAACCTCTTTTCTTCAAATATTCAAGTATGTCAACTCAAGTCAAATTCATCAAAGGAAATATAGGCAAACGCCTTTGAACTCCCTCTTGGTACATAGGATTTAAGAAATGCATCGGCATAGCCTAACATTCCAAAGAAGTCGTTGACACAATTTCAGACGACTTCTCGCTTGTTTCAAGTAATACACTCACACTCACTTTACACGAGCCAGCAGTGTAACTGAGGAAGAAGAGCAGACAGTAAAAAAACTCCTATGGCTGGCTCATAATTCAAAATGGAATGTCATTTGTGGTTTTTAGGAGAAAAACTGTCCTCATCCTCACAACCGACTTATAGCTAAATATGCAATTTTAAGTATTTCACTGAATGATTCAGCATGCTGCTGAGTTATAATTAGCAGGTGTATGTATTGTTAAACACGGTCAAAATTCCTCATTTCTTGTCACACAAATGCGCAACTTGGTCCTTTTGCCACGCTCCTCCTAAGGAGGCTTAATTAATGTAGGTCGACTGAAAAAGAAAACACCGTCTGTATTAGCACACACGGCGTTACGGGAATAGGTTATTGTTGAAGTCGGATTCTTTTGCGAAAAATCCCTCCAGAGTTGTTTAGGAAAAGCCCTGGGCTTCCTCTTCTGCCCATGATCTGCATAGGTGACATTCAGGAAGTCGCAACAGTCTGTACCAGCTGTGAATTTAAAGTCCCTTGCGGGGAGATGGCTGTTGTTGAGGCAGATAGAATTAGTCCTCCATTCCTGCACCGTCGGTCATCTTATTGATGGGGGCATCCCACTACTGTGCGATCAGATTAATTCTCTGTATGCCGGTTTCCAGCAGCCGTCAATATTAAAAAAAAAAACGAACTCCTTACCCAACTCAAAACTGCCCAAGATCGACATGCTGGAACGTGAATGCAGTCTTGAGACCCAGAAAAGGTCTAGGAGTGAATGCGTGTACCGTCAGGGTGATTTGGATGGGGGAGCGGGCTAGGTTTTGTGTGTGTGTGTGTGTATGTGTGTGTGTGTGACCAATGGTCTGTATGCACATGCAATGCCAGTCTTCAGCCGACCACGGTCCCTGGGGCCTGGAAGGCGCTGGCTATTTCTCTCACTTCTGATTCCCTGTTGGTGACTGCGCTCGCGCTCCCACTGGGTTTCAGGCCCCACTGTGGGTGCCCGAAAAGCTAGGCGGTCACCAGGCGGTGAGTAAAAGAGTGAGGTCGACCTCGGCGCGATTCCTCCCTCACTATAATAAATCTGAATGCGTTCGAATCTATCACGGTGCGCTAAAAGCCGTGGCTTGAAGGGTCTGCCAACTGACGGGAAAACTCGGACCCCCCTACGTAGCTGCTCCTTCTGTACGCGTGTGTCTGTGTGTGCGTACGGGAGGAGAGGGAGGACTGAGAGTCAGGCTGCAATGGCTCCCTCTTAATGTGGCATTTATGGCGCTCCCGCGCAGTCGGGAGCATACCTAGCGAGATGGCTGTGTCAAGTGTGCGCGTGCTGAGTGTTTATCGCGCCAGCCATCTACACCCTCCCTCATCCCCGGTCTTATTGACTTTGTCATTACACCGGATACGGAGGTGGGAGTGGCGAGCGAGTGGGTAGATTCTGTGCAAGTCTGCCTAAACTCCTGTTTTCTCTCGCACGAGTTCTCTGCGTTGCTCCTGCTTGCTGTCGCTTTTGGGTTGCTTGCCCAGCTTGCCTCTGTGTATGCTGCAGCTTGCTTCAGCGTTTGCTGCGGCTTGTTGGAGCGCGTGGTGCCCATCGTCGAAATCGACGGGAGAACTGTCGTGTGTGTGTGTGTGTATGTCGGCTTGGATTCCTTTGTCTGACATGCGTTCTGACAGTTTTTTAATTAACAGATGCCAGTGACTGCCGCAAAGGCAGGAGGAAAGCGTGACGGGTAGAAACGACTGTCAAAGATAGAACACTCGCACGGGGGAAGCTGGTAAAACTGATGGGTCTGTCTCTGCCCCAAACCCACGGTTTCTCGGACTAACTCTTCCAGTTTTGAGGTAAGACACGGTTCGCGTGTAAAAACTGCATTCGCTATAACAGTGGAAGCGAGGTTTGTGTGTGTATGGACAGTTAATCGAAAAGTCTATGGCAATGGCTAAATCATGTTTGGAGTTCTGAATAGGAGGGGGAGACATGGGTGTTTATTGAAAACTATGTCAGAAAAAAAAACAGATGAACCTCTAAAGCGTCATCTCCTGTCTCCGAAAGGGAAGTAAATTTCCAACTAACGTTGATGAGGCGGTTTTGTATTTAAGCATCGTCTGTCATCTGGGTGCGTTCTGTAACCGCATCTTTGGTTTATATCGGGTATTTGGCACCTCAGAGGAAACACATAAATGCAAACCCCATAAGTATTTTAACTAGGGAAGAGTATGCCTCTTCTCCCCGTACGCAATAAACATCTCCCTGTTTTTTTTGAAAAAATAACACAATTCAGTAGGTGCTTTAATCACCATTTCCAAATAATTATCTGTAACTTCTCCCACCTCCGGTCTTCTTGACTTTATCCTGACACTGGAGTGAAGAAATAGTGATGTCGACCCAGTACAAGTGCCCATTCCTGCACCGCACTGCTGGGTAGTATGCACTGGATGTTGCCGAACCTGACGGTAATAAAAGCAAACGTTATACGCGATCTCAGCGTTATCTCGTTGCTTTAAGGTAGCCCTTCCCCCTGTGAATTCTCACTTCAATGTTAATGATATGATA
>JAYGXS010000001.1:116484457-116563709 GCA_036362985.1 Ligula intestinalis | reverse complement strand
AACGGTGTTTATCGGGTTTTATGGGCGGGACATTAAAACACGCAGTGGAATATACTTGAATAAATTCTAAATGCATTTTTATTTCACTGAATTTAGAAGTGTTGTTGATTTAAATCTGCAGATTTTCCTAAGCTGTATTATCGTTTAAATTATTGCAGAAAAATCCCATAAACAAATTGCAGGTTTCTAGAATTTCCCGATAAAATGAAACGGTGGTTAGGAGATCGTCTATTTCAACTTCACTGTGGTCAAACTTACTGCTCTGGAGTTAGATTAGTATATTCCGCGGCGCAAAGCGCCGCGCACACCTTTAATTTACATGCGGAACATCTTGCTACAAGCGGCCATGGGCAGCAACTTTGACTAAATTTTTTTCACTTACCACTTACTTCTAAAAATTTCCTTTTCTGCGTATCCTATTACCCCACCCCACAAAACTCCATAGCCACCGTTTTGGCAGGACAAAATGCAGGGATTAGGGGTATGTGACTGGAGCTACATAAACTACTTTTCCAGACTGTTTGAAGATGAAGTCATGGAGTTTACTCTCCGGCAACTGGCTAAAACATTTCATTTCGATTGATTGGTCATCATATATATTACTATTTTTTGCAATGTTTATTTGAAAAATAAATTTAGAGTCATGCTCCCCCTTGAAAGCATAGTTTATAATGAAGAAGAACTGACATAGACAGTGGAGACTAATATGTCCATCTCTGGCTTATAAGCCGTTGTCAGCCAGTCATACCCAACCTCAAGTGTGGAACACCCGAGATTGGAGCCCGTGACCCTATCATATAATACAACTCGGTTTGCGACTGCCTATGAGGGCTCTAGGGCACAACAGGACACCCCTCACCACTGTCACACGTTAGTCGCTAAAAACCATACAACTTTCATAACTTTGTAAAAGTTGAACCATTAACCTAATACCAACTTAAATACATTTAGGAAAAGTTAGAAATAATAATGAGCAATATCAGGCATATTAAATAATTTACAAAATTATAGGTAGTAGCAAGTGTTTGTAAAAGAAATATAAAATTTTCTCGACAATCCCGAAGTTCTGAAGACGCAAAATAGTTATAAATTAGAACAATAGAATTAAATATTATATTCAGTTGAAAACTTGAAGCGTCCACTTTCTTTATATGCAAAAAAATTTTCTTGAGTCAAAGTTTTCTGTACATATAACTATTGGTGAATAAGTATTTATTGAATATCATGGAAAATGCGCGTCATTATTTTTGCCGTTTTCGGTGCCTTAATTGATTGCACATCTGTTTGTCTTTTGCCCCAAAACCTTTAAAATAAGATGCAGACAAATAAGATTTACCGAAAGAAAGTGTTTTTGGATGGAAATTTTTATGGAAATGGCTATGTTTCTCCTATTTAAAAATGTGTCAAAACAGCAGACCAAATTGTTGAGAAAAAATCATGTGCGCAACGGAATTATGATATTGTTATTCCTGATATTAATAAACCAACTTTCAATGAAAGGTTATCTCTTTAAAAAGTGCTTTGATTAGATATTCGGCTGACAAATGTTTGTGTATATTAACTTTTTTCAAGGTAATGTCACAATGTAATTGGAGAATTTTCACAATTTCTTTAATCTATCTGAAGATAAACGATTCAATTTTACTGGAGATGAAAGAACTTACTTTTTTCTTTATAATACATTGTTTTCCGCATACGTGGATTAATTCTACGATCTGCTCTAAGCTTGCGAATGCAAAAATCTGGCCATTTTTTGAAATAATTATTACACTGCTGCCTGTTTTATTTCTAAACAGCGCGTGAGCGGGACAAATAGTTTACGAAAAACGATATTTCTGCATGAATTACATTCAATGAAGCTTTCTTTACATTAAATTCACGGTAACATATGCGGTATTTTGCTTATGGGCAAGGACAGCGTTGCGGTAGAACAAAAGTTATTAAAGGAACCGTCTTTGTTACTGCATTTTTGCATAATACTGCACAGGATAGCTAAACATAATTTTTAAATTACAAATCGCAAATTTTTCTTTAAAAAATTGGATTCCTACAACGTGGCTTTAATCGACTCTGACACAGTTTGGACAAAAATTTCCAGTTCTGGAAGGGATATCCTCCATATCTATTTTAAATTTTTTGCAGTTCCTCCATAGTTTCATCAACAAAAATAAGCTGTTTGTTTCTGTATTTCGTAATAGCATATCAAATTCCTTCGATTTAAGACTGCTCCCAATTTTGCCAAAATTAATGGCCATTTCTCAAAATAAACCTAACTAAAATGATGACTTCCCTAACTAAAAGACTTTCACAGAATTGAATCTACTCAATGAATCAAAATATTGTTACCGAATATATGCTTAAGTACAGAGTCAAATTTTATCATGAAATTTGCACATTCTTAAACGACTACTGCAGTTTAAAATTTATTTGGTAGGGAACGGTCCTGTCTTCCACTCTACACTTTCTCTAAAAAAAATGCCTACAGTTTTCGCCTTAAAACGTTGAACGAGAAACAGAGCTCTCAGTAGAATTTCAATTTTTTCTTTATTGAACATCAGTAGACTTCATGTCCTGAGCGGCGTCATTCACAAAGCCCCAGCTGTTTTTGCTTTTCCCATATTCGAGACGGTACTGCGTTGTTGTTCAAGAGAGTTGATCTATCCGTTTCTAAATACTCCTTTCCCTCTCCCATGGGAATCCATGTGTACTTCAAAAGGTATTTTGGAGGAGAATTTCGAAGCAGTCTACACTTAATGAGTAGTTGCCGACAGGATTCCGGTAGTGTGTTTTTTTTTCTGGATACGTTGGAAATCCAATCCAATTTAATAGTGTTCTGTTCTGTTTCAAAGCTGAGTGATCTCAGAATTGCTGTCCGTGAATGCAGTGCAAACAAGGAGGAAAATACTTGATTTCAAGTTGTTAGCAGTTCAGCACACTATAAATCCAATTGGAGATGACTTGAGACAGGATTCATTGACGAACGACAGAGAAACTTCGTGTAACAGTTCAGGTTTTATTGAGGGAAATGTAGGTAAATACCGTTGAAGTCTCTATTAGTACAGAACAGTTATGCAATGCATTGGCTCAGTAGAACATTTAAAAAGATTGACGTTGCCAGTCATTCAATCTGGGTAAAGGAGAGCCGACACTGAAAAAACTCCATAGGCATTGTTCAGAAAGCCTAGGGTTTTGAATGCCATTTAAGGGATTTAAGGAGAAAAACTGTCGCCCATGGAGGTGAGGTGTGGGAGTGGAGGTGTTTTAAGGGGAAAAAAGGAGGCTAATCGAGCATCGAAACAGTTTTTTATAGTCCTGGAGTTCATTGTCAGAGGAACGAAATACAGAAGACGAAGATGCGATCACTGGAACAAGAGTTTTATTTGTCGGACGTTTTGGATTCCGTCGGGAATCCTTAGTCATAGGTAATCGTAAACAGGTCTGCGCATGTCTCAGTGATCGCATCTTCGTCTTCTGAACTGCTTCCTGGGACTCGAATATTCGCTACTATTGGTACGAAATACAAAAAAAGTGGCAATGATAGGGAACGCAAACCAATCAACTGTCACTGATGCAAGTGTATATGGGACTGCGCAGGGTTCTGTACACCAGTGCAAAATCGATTTATCGATTAACTGAGTTCCCATCAGCAGATCAGGCTTTAATCCACTCCCAGCTTGTCTTGTTTCCAGCATGGATGAGAATCTTGACGGCTGCGAAAGCTCAGGACAATAAAAAAAATGCTCCGGGGCTCGACCAGCTTTCTCCTTTATCCGGAGTTCATTTAGTCAATGCGCCAGAAGTTGTGTGCTTTCACCCTGGTAACAATTTTGTGCAATATCTGAGACAACGAGGCGTCCGAAAAGTTGCGTCGCCATTTCCGTGTTCCATTGAGTGTTGCTCTCACAATACCCCCCCTCCTCGTGGTGGAGTGAGATGACATCAATTTGTATCATATACGCCCACGTGACGCTAAACTGTCAAGTAATGCTGCTACAGCTGCTTGGAAAGCATAATGCACCGCCCCGCAGACCGTCCTCCATTTCAGAAAGAGTAGCGGTATAACTGAATGTGTGGCAACCGTCGAAACCGTCAGGGACAAAATTCACAGCCTTTTCACACACAAACACACACACACACGACAGTTCGACCGTCGACTTCAACAAGGTCCACCAGGAGCCTGAGCAAGCTGAACCAACCCGGTAACTACCGCGGAATTATAGCGAGAGTAGACTAGCGGAGAATCTGCCTCACTCTCTTACCACTTCCACACCGGAATCCAATGTCAATGCAAAATTCCAGAAGACCGGAGATTCGGGAGGGTGCAGGTGGCTGGCGCGACCCACACTCAATAACACGCGTACCAACAGCAGGCCTCGCTAGAAAGGCTCCCGACAGGGAGCGCCATAAGGGCCACATTAAAAAGGAGCCATTAAGCCTGACTCTCAGTCCGCAGCAAGACACACTGGACCGACTACGCTGTCCAGGTTATCCCGTCAGTTGGCAACCGTCCAAGCCACGGTTTTGCACACCGTGATTACTTCAAGCGCATCACATTGTTTTTAATGAGGAAAGAAATGCACTGACGATGGACCCCACTGTCTCCCCTACCGCCAGCAACAGGTGACCACCTAGCTGATCGGTTGCTTGTGGTGGGATTGGCGCAGTGCTAAAAGGGAAACAGGTCGGAGGTGAGCATTGTAGAGCACATTCTGCAAAGGGAGGGAAAAGGACGAGGGAGGGAAGGTAAAGAGAAAGAAAAGGAGGAGGAAAAGAGACTAGTAGCCGCGATTTGGCCGCTTTTGGGGCCCAAGAATGAGACCCAAGCCCGAGTGGAACGATCGAGATCCATTAGCGATCCTTGAATGTTCATCAACGAGTTTGCGACGGAGTTCGTTTATTCAGTGACCTGGAGGCTCTGCTAGTTCACCTGTATGCTTTTGTCTCGACCGTAGCAGATGAGTCCACAGCTTTGCATCCATAGGTCGCCACGCCAGTCTCCGCTCCCTTTTGTCACGGCAATACTTTTCCCTTTTGTGTTCCGAATCCTGTGCTCGAGTGAGATTGCATCAATTAGAAGCACGCACGCACACACACTCACGTGACGCTAAACTGTCAAGCGGTGCTACTGCCGCAACTACCGCTGCTTGGAAAGCATAACACACTGTCCTCTATTTCACACAAAGAGTAGCGGTATAACTGAATTGGGGGAGGGGGCAAGCGTCGCAGCCGTCAGGGACACAATTCACCGCCTTTTCACACACAAAAAGTCACAAATTTGAGGAAGCAGGGGCTTTTTATGCGGGCGAAAGCGCGCTGGCTACGACCACCGCCACCCAAAGTCAGCGCGGGGAATTACGTGCGATTTTGTGGTCTCTCAGCCAGTCAGTCAGTATGGTATTGCTGCCACCAGACCACTTAATTAGTCTCTACTCTCTCTCTCTCTCTCGCTAACTGAAGGAGGTTTAATTAAGGCATTCGGTCTGGAGTTTCCCACGGCCTCGGTGTTTTTTTTGTCTGTGTCAACCTAAACTTTAAAGTTTACCCTGACTTTTTGGAGGAGGACGCATTAGCGTCGGCGGGCATGCGCACGCGTGGACACACCAGCCAACGCTTGGGAACTGCGTTTTCAAAGCCTGCAGAGCAGAACAGAGACAGAGAGAATTTTCGGCAAACTGGGGGTGATAATCAACTCAGCCCTGAGACGACTTATACAGCCGTTGAACAAACTCGCTAGCGTTTTCGCACAGACAAATCTCGGTCGCATCGCTTAATCATGCAAAATTCAAATTCGGGAAGCCACTTTCTGAGATATTCCCTATGGAAGGTTATCCAGTGGCAGTTCTGAACAGACTCATTTCAAGCTCGAGGCTCCAACTGTAGGCGGAAGTTGGAACCTACGAGGGAGCAAAATGTTAAGAATGACAAGCTAGTCAATGCTGACAGCTCAACAGCAACTTCATGCATATAACATATGAACACTCGTCAAAGAACACTTATCAAGAAAGATTTGCCTATACCTTCCGAATATTTACATGAACCCATATAATATGTTTACGAACTATGACCTGGTACTTCAACACCGTCTTAATTTGTTCAATCTTTTGACCATAGTGAAGTATATAAAGTGCGCTTGGTGGATTCCAGACTGATTGCTCAGGAATCCCTGCTTGAGCAGTCAATTAACTGTGTCAGAATTGGTAGATTCCATACGTTACAGCAGAATGGGCGGCTGATTTGCTACAAGTGTGATCATATTCACGGCTCACGATGAGGGTCTTGTAGGTTAGTTGGCTAGAACGTTGGCTACTCTAAATTCTTCCCTTGCTTGTGTGGATTCGATTGCCACCGAGGCCGTACCTCTTGTTGATACCAACTTCAAATTCAAGAAGCCCTTTTCTATGAAATTGCCCCATGGAAGTGCAGTCGAACTTGTGAACATATTCGTTTAAAAATTGTCATGGAGGCATGATTTTAGAGATTCCTAACTAATTGGTCACAAAATTTATGGCGTATTCAGTAATTGTACCTTTTTAGGGATATTCAACGGGCCGCCTAGTTTTTAACCTCTTATACTAGACCAGAGCTTTCTATTAGGGATTCCAACGAAACTAAGGAAAAGTGTCTTCTACATTTACCATGAAGGAAATTGGGTACACAAGCCCAACAATACCGAAAGGTTATGTCGTAGCCAGAGACTCTACCTCATAAACAGTCCTCGGTGAATGATTCGCAAAAGTTGGTTCCAAGTTGTCTTCCTCCAAAACAGTGCTACTTTACTTTACAGATAAACACATTATGTACGCCGAAAAAAAAACAAGAAAAGGAATATAATAAGCAAAACGGCCAAACAATGTGCATGAAAGAAAATGTACATTCGGTTCGAAAGCAGAAATTTGGCGAATCAGTTTAAAAAACCTGCGACCAGTCCACTTAGACAAAAACAAGAACACTTACTTACTTCAACGTACCCCATCCTGAATGGAAGTAAACGTCAGAGAAACCCGTCCTTTGAGAAAAGTAGGAAGATTTATTCAGAAAATTTTTGACACTGGATCCCCAGGTCGTCCTCAGACTTGAGAAAATGGACAAAGAAAAATTTGTATTTCATGCTGCTCGTACAGTTATACAGTCGTTTAGTGTGGGTACTTATTGGAATCTGCAATGTGCGTCACATCGTGGTGGACATAATTAGTAGTCGCAATGGCGTAGGGGATAATTGACAACTGTAAATTTTGTCGGTTCGGGGTCAGTCCGGGTCATCTGATGTGGACGCCAATTCCGGTTCAATTTGGTCCGTAGTTATAGGCTGCAGTTTCTTCCACTGTTCTTTGAGATTTTTGTACACTCCAGCCAACTCGATACGCCGGTTGGGGCATGAATCATCGGAGTACATGGCATCAACAAATTTTCGGCCTTTTTGGAGAGGCAAACTCTAAAGATGCGTGTTTTGTCCCATGCGAAGGCATGTTCTGTATCAAGGAAATGCACAGGCACTTGGGACAAATGGCCACGTCTCTTCACTGCCAACTGGTGCTCGTGGATGCATTTGGAGACGGATCTTCCTGTTTGGCTGCAATATTCCATATCACACCTTTTCAACTTGTCCATTACGACTACTAATTATGTCAACCATGGCGTGACGTAAATTTCAGCTACTAATTAATGCCTACACTAGAAGATTATATAACTGTACGAGCACTTTGCAATTTAAATTGTTCTTTACACATGTCCTCAAAACATGAAGGCGACCTAGGGATCCAGCGTCAAAAATTGACTGAATAAATTTTCCCATTTTTCCCAAAGAACACATTCCCTTCGAATTCAATTTCTTGAAATTTATGCCTTTCAGTTTATTCGAAGTAAACTTATTTTACATTACAACATTTGTTTAGTTCACTGGTTTAAACGAAAGTCTTCTGACTGCCTTCTTCGAGTCTGCATATTCTTTGAGTGTATTCATTTTCATAGCCACGGTCACGAGATTTTTCGAGGCAGCGTTCTGCACCTCAGACGACGTAACAGAAACGCTGCCTTCGTAGGAAATATTTTTTGTTTTGACGGTGTTTTTCATCGCATCCCGCGGCGCAAAATTTAGATCGGAAGTGCTATTGGGCACGAAAACTCTGTCAGAGTTGTTGCTGTCAGGCTTCCTCTGTGTTTTTTTCTGATCACCACGATAAAACCGGTTCCTTCGAGCGTGCAGCTCTCAGATTCTAGCATCACCCTCAATAAATCAGCCACGTCTTAATCTTCCCTCTGCCCTCCATTTATAGCCAGTAAGTTCACTCACTAGGCTCCTTGCCCAATCCTTATACCATTTATTACTGTGGTCGTCAATGAAGCAGCTCGTAAAACAATTTCGGTTCAGGAAAAAAAGACAGTCTTCTCCCTCAGACCAAAACATATCGGCTAAGGGCGATTTGGCCGACGGGCGTAGCTAAAACTGCAAGCCAGCAGGGGATGCATTGCCTTAATTGCTTACTAGAAAATTAAAGAATCACAAAAACGACTGCGGACTGCGTAAAAGTTGCCTCGAACATTGCTGCAGCCGTTCGGGGGCGGCGTTGGTTTTGAACTCAGTTTAAGCCATTGCAATCACGCTTAAGTAGGTTTTGGCCTGACTTCGGCACAGAAGTTTCATTGGCTGGAACGCAGATCAAACATCGGTGTTTACTCAGCAAAGCGAGGCAACAAATACATTTACAAAAAAGATTACCCGAGTTCCTGGTAATGCTTAAAAAAGGGCGATGAAATAGCGAATGTTTGAGCTTCAAATGTATGTTTGAGTTAAGAAGAAGATGTGTCATACACCAGAACTATTTTATTATTATTCTGAGCTCTTGAAGTCAGGCTGGTATTCATCACAAGACTTTAAAGCTTTAGTTGAGGCGATATAAACCAATTAGTGCTCAGTGGTGCAGGTCTGCAGGGGACTGCGCGGGACTAGGTATGCCATGGTCAGATTGATATATCGATTGATTGATTTTTCATCCAAGATGCAGGATTTAATCAATTCCAGAGTTTCCTTGCTTCCCGCTTATGTGATTATCGTAACGGCCACGAAGCCGAGCCTAGGGAGAGCTCAGTCGATCAATATATCGATCAGACACTGACATAGAGAGTCGATCGTTGATTGGTTAATATTTTCCCTTAAAGTGTCACGCGTTCGAATGTTCCTTTTAGCTCTAATGGCAGACTCCTGTATGAATTCAAACGCTCAGACAAATGAATAAATAATCTAGGTGGTGAATCCGTCTTCCGATGCACTTGGAGATTAATATATTTAGAGACTCATACTTGTCTCCCAAAATTTCAAATCTTAATGGCAGCCGCTGCCCACGGCTAGTTCAATCGTTCTCGTAAGCTTTTATAACAATGCTCATTGGTGGAACCACGAACACAGTCACCAAGATATTGCATTATATATTTCTCCAGTCCACTCAATTTCTGACTAACTTGCGTAAACAAATAGGACACTTAATTGAAGACTTTGCGTAGCTGGATTGCTCGATTTGTCCTTACGGTCTGCCTCGGGCTTGTTAGCGGACACAGATTCGATGGCATGACTTCTTGTTGGGCAGATAAAGTGAGCTTGTTTGAAATTCCTAGAAAAAGTTTGCTACACTCCGGAAATTCAGAAGTCCAGTTTGGCAATTATGCGTGTACTTTCGAATGATTCTCCTCAGACCTTACGTTCATATGGAACTGGGTGCGAGTTTAAACGTGTTCGTCTTTTCGGGCAAGTGAGTAGTGTGAACGGGGGTGGGAGGCGATAAGCAAAGGCTAGCAGTAAGTGATAGGTTTGATGAAGCAGTCTAGGGGAGGAGATAAACATAGCCTGGATGACTGTATAGGAGTTAAGGCTAAGACGGTAAACCCTAACACCTACAATCATTCAGGCCCTGGTTCCTTAGGAGATAGGAGAGAAGACGGTGGAAAGGCGAGAGTAGACGGAACATTAGTTTGTTTACAGAGAGGAAGGGGAAAGTCGCCAATTGTTCTTGCAAGGCGTCCGACGGTGAGGCCGGCGTCGTCACGACCGCCGCGCGCGAGGCACAATTCCAAGTGTGGCGTAAGAGCCGTGAGGCCAGGAGACAGAGAAGAGAGTGGGTCCATTGGCTAGGTCGGCCTGTGATTGGTTGGACACCGTGCGGGTGGACAGTGTGTGGGTGGATAGCGTATGGCTCGACACCGTTGATGGACATCGTTGGTGGCCTGTGTCTCGCAGCGGTCGCAACGAACTTGAGGTCCAGACAGATTGAGATCATGAGAGGAAAGCCAAACAACGAGCAGACAACGACCAACTACAACTGCATGCCGCTAAGTGACTGTGGGCCATGCCAACTCTGGGGCTTGTAAGTAGTTCATTTGTGCACACAAAGCGGTTTTCATCAGCCTGATAGCAGTCGATTCTACTGCTGCTAGCAGGCGCTGACCCAGGGACTTCGGATAATTTGCTGGGACCCTATTGATCACTTGAAAAGCTTCGTTGGGGTCCAACCGATGTCCGGAATCGACCATGTTCGCCAGAGCTGTTTATGCTCCTGACTTCACATTTTCTAGGCCATGCCGGGAGGTGTTATATTGAATAGGCGCCGTCTTGTACGACCAATATAACCTGCTCCACTGGAACAAGTGAACGCGTAGATGCACATTGAGGTGGTTTGAGCTGGTAACCTATCCTTACCTTCCGCGTGTAAGATTGGGTTGGTCGAGAATAATACCTGAACTCTGGCTGCTGGGAAGGTTCTTGCCAAGCTGGACTTCTAAACTCCGGAAATTATCAAAGTTTGTCTCTACTTGCAGTAACCGTTGAATTCCTCGCGGTCACGGGTACCAATATGAATTTGGTTTCGATAGGCGCTGAACGAACATACTTTCTTCTTCAAACCTAGTAAACAATTCGAAATTGGAGGCTACAAATTCAGTTGCTACAGCATCAAACGAATAAGAATATTTTACAGGAATAAATTATATGCAACAACTTAACAGGTTTGATAAATTCACGCCTTTAAATCTCAGCTGTGCTCCCACTACATCACAAAACTATAACGGAAGTCAAATTTGTTTTAAGACTGGGATTTACTTTAGACAGCGTTTTCAAACTGAGTAAAGTTCGGCTCGCTGGGTAAGTACTTAACGGCTTGCGTACAACCGAAACACGATAAGTCTTACCACCAACAAAAGACCCCGAAAGGATTAAATACTAGCTCTACTAAGTTAGCCAATTTTTAGCTTCTGTTAGTAATTACAACAACCTTTTGTCGCTTTAAAGTTGTTCGCGTTGTCCCCTTTTGGTTTTGAATCAATAAATAGATTGATTGATCAAAACAGGCTACGATTTGGTCTTTATTACTGCATCAATAGATGATGACTGGCTGATTATAGCCCAGGAAAACTACTATAAAACTGCTAGTTGATACACCATTCGACAAAGAGGTACCGCTGCAAGCGATGAGCGAGCTGATAATTCTGCTAGATATAGACACATGGAAATGTGCTTCTAGCGAGTTTGCAATCATACAAATATCACGGCATTTTGATCGAACGTCCAATCGGTTGTGGATATATCATCAGACCTATGGTTACCGTATTATGTATACCGAAGAACTTTTCGAGGCCTGAGTATCGTATTAGTATCAGTTTATTGAAGGAAAGCTAGGCGAACGCCTTTGAACTCAACTGCTTATCACGAGTCGAGTTCCAGATTTATGTTTACGTAGGGGAGAAGAAAACGATTAAACCAAATTTGAATAATTAGCGAAATAAACCTCAGTAAAACTAGTCCGTTGGTGACTGCGTAAGGCTGTGTATACCAGCGCCCATTCGATGCATCGATTCACTGATGAATAAACGAACAAATCCTGCGATTGAACTGCCTTCTTTCATTGTTTGCGTTTTTGAAGGTAATGATAAAAAACACAATCTACTTGTAGTTCTGTTTCAGACATTTGCCTGAAAGTGAAGGGCTGTCGCTTAGAGCAATATATACTACGGCGTTAAAATTTTTAACGACTGTTTGTGAGTTCGATACTCATGGGGGTAAATTTGAATTTCTGCGGGGTCAATCGTACTACTGCTGAAATTCAACATGTCGTTCTATAACAGGAGATACGGAAATGCTAGACAGCCTTTTATACTTTGTATCCTAAGTTACTCATATAAACCAAAATCATCCTGTTTATACATCCTGTCCATAAGTCTTTCATTAATGACCAACATTTTATTAGGAAAAGTTCAGACCACTAATTGCCCCGCGAAAGATAACATTTTTCTCGCCCAATTATCGTTTGAATAGTACATCAAGCCAATTATCCAGAACTCCAAAGGAAACTAGTCTGCTTGTCGCACACATAAGGCGTTTGTTCTGCTACTCCTATAAGCTGGTCGCAAATGAATGTTTATGCCAATCAGACCATAACACGTAACAGTTAAATCCTCCTAGATAAACCATTTTGCACCTGTTCCTCGGTACTGAGTCTCCCGCTTCCATTTAAGAATATCTTCTCATGTTAGGGTGATGTATTGGCCAATTGTGAGAATCGATGCTGTGGCGACTGCTAGCATCCGGTTTCAAAATGGTAGATGACAGCTCTTTCAACAACTATTTCTTTCCTCCCATCTTACTTTGCGTTTTTATGTTTGTAACCCAAGTTCTCTTCCGCGCCAGCCAATAAGAGTACTCCATTTAATAAGCACCATCTGCTGGCCCTCATAAAAGTCTCAAATTAAAGTCCTACAACCGCTCGACTTACCAAGTAGAGGTGCATTTGGCCAGCCTACCAGCCTGATTGGACATGCTTGCATTCGAGTCATTGTGCAAGTTCTCAGCAATAAACTATCAGCGGGTGTCAGGTGGCAATACTTATGAGCACTTTAAGAAACAGTCTGCTCCGCGGGAAGAAAGCGTATATGGCGTGTCATAATTAAGCACAAGTGACATACGAAAATTACGGCTAAACCTGAACAAATGCGCTTGGCAACGATTTGTTTTTTGGTTTTGCGACAAAGGAGGGTAATTGACTGCAAGCAGATGCTCAGGTCAACAGCGGTTCCATCAGTCAAAGTAAAAGTGTCATTAGTAGCCTGTATGAACACAGAAGATCTTATTGTTGTGTGTGGTTGTGTGTGTGTGTGCGTGTGTGTGCGTGTGTCGTAGTTGGATCAGGAGTTCCCAGTTGGTTGTTGTTGGAAGACGGAGAAAAGCTGCTTGAGCAACACGTCCGTGAGGGGGAGTTAGGTGCTTGGCCGGGAACGGCAGGCGAAAAAATGCTGACAGTCATGCGGAGAGACGCTACAGTCGGGACAGCTGTCGGCTATGGACGGGTCAAGCCGGTTTTGGTACTGGTGAAGGAGCATGGGGTAGCCACTGCGTAGTTGAGAAAAGGAACTGCGATCGACCCTAGAGAATTGTCGTTCCGAGACAGCAATCAAAGGTGTATAGCCACCCAAAAGGACCATGAGTCGGTCGCTGAGTTTTGCGTTGACAACACCTTTCTGCTGAAGACGCTGGAAGCCTTTCATCATGGCACAGCCAGTAATGGAAAGAACTGAAAGGTATGAGGTGACAGCTTTAATTGTGCAGAGCTTTATTAGATGGGAGAACGCTGCGGCGGTGTTCAGAAGCGTGGCAACGGGGCTGATTAGGATAGCCGGGTTGCGAACAAGTCCACCAAAACTGCTGGTCTAAGAGTGCGTTGCGAGGGGCAACCAGCAGGACAAAGGCCTCCCATGAAAATGATCGATATGTTGAATCAACTCTTTATTGTCCCCCCAGTTGGTGAAGATATTAAATAAGACCATTCAAATTTTCCAACTGTGTGGTCGGTAAGGCTGGCTTGTGTATGGCTGCCTACACAGGGGATTAGGAACGCTCTACCCACATAACAGAGATGGCCTTGCGATTTACTTTACGAAAGTTGCAGATTTTGTGCCTTTAGCACCAAGATATCCTTAAAATAAAATTAAACTGTCCTTAACTAAACCTTTACTCTTCACATAATCCTAGACCAAATTATGACCTTAAACTAAACCAAACCTAACTCCAGCCCAACCCAACTTCCCTGAAAGTTGGAACAAAGATACCTGTATCATGGACGGTGTCTGTCTCGCTAGGGGCCATACTAACAAGCTTTACCTGATTAGCGCTTCTCCCCTCGCCACGTATTGCTTTATCCATGTTATTAGGGAGGCTTAGCAGATTTTGTGAATTTAAGTTGATTCAATGGTGAAATAAACTCGAGACGTTGGGCGGGATTTGAACCCGTATATTAGGAAAGGCCTTAACGCAAAGCCAATGTTATACCAGTTGAGCAGGGAGTTGGTAACACAAAAAATCCTGAGAAGGATTTAAAATGTTGCAAGGGTTACTTATTTACCCTACCAGAATAGAAAGGCCCCGCCCAAGTTGTAACCGTGCCGGCATTTGGTCCTAACACCAACATACACCTAAACGGTAGTCATAACCTTAAACGCACTCTACTCTTAATCCTAAAGTTATAGATTAACACCCTGTAGAGAATGTTAAGCGTAACTTCGAACCAAGCCTTTAATCTTACCCGAATATTCATGGATTCGATGCAAAGTCACGTGTATTATAGATGATTCCTGTTATCATGTCCCATTTAGGGGGCCAAATAATAAATCCTTCACATAATATTTAAAAAATCATCGTAATTCCACCCTTTCCCCAAGTTGGTCGTCCATATCTAGCCTTTCTGCAACTCAGGGCTCCTAAGCTTTGCGTATGAACACTAAGGATAACAGTTTTAAAGTTCCAGATACGTTGAAAGTAAGGAAGACGACGAAGAAGAAGAAAATAAAAAGAAGAGGAAGAAGAAGAAAAAGAAGAATAACAATAAGAAAGACTTTTAGCTCGACAGAATTGTGGCTCTATCCGTCAGAACTTTCAAACTCTTACTAGAGTCTACCGTCAAAGATAAAAACGACGAAGAAACGCAAGTGCCGGTTATAGGACAAGGAATGCCAATCAAAGAGCAGTGAAGTCAGTCCGTAGGGGACTACGCGTCCCTCTGTATGCCGGAGCCGGATCGATGATTCCACTGAACGGGTTCTACTCTGAGGCCCAGGCTTCAGCCAATTCTCGGCCTGTCTTGCTGCCAGCGTGAGCACTCATCTTGGTGACTGCGAAGATAAACTTGCGACCTATTTCCTGGGTATGGGCAGCCACTTGTGGCAATCGGCTGCTTTGTCTCACATCTACCTTATGCTAGTTTATGCGTCCTGTCTAGTTTCGTTCGCAGGGAGAGACTGGACCTTGGCCTTTGTTTGCTGCTGCCATGACACCGGCGATTAATGTGACCGGAAAATGATTGAGACGGTGGCAGTTATTGGTTTCTCACAATAGAAGGCACTTATATCTCGCTGCGGACGCATGCTGGAACACATTCCAGTCTAAATATGGTAAGGGTCTTTGATATGCCCAAAATAGAATAGAAAGGCCCGCTCAAGTTATAAACGTGACAATATTAATAAGATTTTGCATACTATCGGCATTCTGGCAGGAATAAAACTTGAACATAGATCAGCGACAGCCGAAATATCTGACCCCGAAATTAAAAGTCCCGATATTTGACTTGTGGCTGTCACGACTTTCCTTGCTACCTTGTGTACAAAAATGCTGATACCTAGCTTGACTGGTCTGTTTATATACTCCAGAGTTACGTGAAAAGTCGAAAAAAGACTACAAAGGCACTTTTATTTGACTGAGCTTTCGGCTTCGTGCAAAAGCCCATCTTCAGAAACAAGGAGAGTGAAACGAGAATTGGCCTGTTTTGCGTTAAAGCTACGAAAAAATTAGGTGATTGTGAAGAATGCGTGTTTAGTTTAGTCCAAAGCTCAGGTTTTTTTACGGCCTGCGTACTTGTTTGGGAACTGGGCCACGCTTCTTGGCTGCGCGAACGAAGGGCGTGATAGCAGGGGCGTATATCAACATGTCTGTTGATAAAGTTGGAGTTAGATACCCAGGCCTGTATTAGTTTTCGCCCCGTCTTATTACTGGCCCGTGCTATTGTCCGCGTGCCAGTGAACCTGAATTCTTGGCCTTTCAGTGGGGCGTGGGTCGAGATCTGTGACATTGAGTCGTCTTTCCACACTGCCCGTTCGTTTCCCATTATTCGCGAGCTAACTCGTCACCAGTCTGCCCTGTATAATTGCAAGCGCAGTCCTGAAAAGGTACTTGATAAACGGAAACTGGCTTCTAATCTACCTCCAGTTAGTCTTATATTTACATGATCCGAGAACACATGACAGCTGTCGGACGATGGACGATAACCATGCAGAGCTCTGCAACGATACTTTCTGTTGCGTCTGACACATTTTTATGCCCAGTAAAGGGGACCAGGGTGTTGGTATCTCTCGTCTGTTTGTTCCAAGCAGACGCATACAGAGGCAATTAATGACGAAGCAGTAAGGGATTTGCTGATATGTCGCTCCTCTCACCTAGTGGTTATGTCTAATTTATATTCTGGTAAATTACAAAACGTCTTTCTGCACAGGACATAAGCTTTCGTAATCGTATGATGACAAATATTTATCATGTTGATAAGTAAGTTGATCGGACAGCGAAGAGCATCACGAATACGATTAAGGAAATCGCACCTTAAACAGAAATTTCCTCGATATCGATTATTTCCGTGATATTATTCTGCCTATAATGGTAGCTACTGTGCGTATTTTCGTTCACGCGAAAGGCAAAATGCCATTTTACTGAAAAAGGCCTTCTGTTCAAAGAAGCATTCATTCCGCAGCCTTTAATTCTTGCTCTTAGGTGCAAAAGTTGGTATTTCGTAATTAAAGCGTGCGATCAATGGTATTTGGTTTCAAAACACCTTATTTTTCAGCATAATTACACAAGTTTTAACGTTGCGAAAATCCCCATTCGATAATTCAGAAGGACAGTTGGCGAGCATACGTATACTTTCGATAAATTCTCTTCGGGCCATTACATTTATATGGAAGGGGAAGGTACAGGGTGCCAAGCCATCAATTAATTAACGTTCTAATCAACTTAGTTTTGGGAATGGGGGCTTGGGGTTTGGGTTGATAAAAAGGGGGTAGTGACAGGGTAATTAGGAGAGGGGGGAAAAGAACGCGTAGAAAATGCTGGAAGTTCTGCGGCCGTTGGCCATGCTAGGCTTGGGGCCTGAAGAAAGTTCTTCTGCGCGCACATCACCGGCTTTATCAGGCAAATGGCCATGGCCTCCGCTGTTGCCAGCAGCCGTTGACCCAGGGACTTCAGGTAATCTGGTGAGACCTTGTCGATCACCTTAAAGGCTTCGTTCGGGTCAACACGGTGTCCAGAGTCCACCATATGAGCAAGAATGGAACTGTTGATGTTCCTGCCTTCGCCTTTGTTAAGTCGTGCTGGCAGAGGCTCTCGTATCCTCTTAGATAAACGCCGGGTCATGCGACCTATGTTACCTGCTCCACAGGAACAAGTAAATGAGAAGATGCACATGGAAGTGGTCTGGGTTGGCAGCTTATTCTTACCTTAGCCGTGTAGGACCGGGTTTGTTGAGAATAACACCCGAACTTTCGCCGCTGGGAAGGTTCGTGATACGGCTTGGTTAAGGCGTCGGCTTAACAGTTCACTTGCTGCGTCCCCTTGAAAGGGGACTTTGAGGAAATGGGTCTTCTTTTCTACGGTGGGTGTTAAGGGTTTGCGTTCTCTTTCCATCATTTTCTTCTGAATAAACTTGTCAGGCTACCCGTTCTCTCGAAGCAGCTCCTGAATCTTCGTGAGCTCTCTTTCGATAGTATCGTCCGAGCAGATTTTTCTAGCCCTTTGCGTTAAGCAGCGGACTAGATTACGCTTCTGCTGGATGGGTACGAAGCTGTGAAAGTTCGTGTACTGTCTGGACCACGTAACCTTTCTATAAATGCTCCTTCGGAGGCTACAATCAGGTCGTCTGCTTAGGAGAACGTCCAAGAACGGAAGCGAACCCGCCGTTCCATCTCCAATGTGAACTTTATGGAGGGGTGTGCTTGGTTGACAGTATTTAGAAGCGAGTCTATATTGGTGTCTGCTGGGGCGATAGCAAAGGTATCATCGACATAGCGACCGTAGTGTTTAAATTCATGAATCTGGTCGCTAAGTTGCAAATTCTCCAGCTTGCCCATGAAGATATTTGCTAGGAGAGGCCCAAGGGGGGAGCCCATGGCGACGCCGTCTATCTGTCGATATAGTTGGTTATATAAAAGGGACTGCACGTTTAATGTGCATTTTAGTAGAAGTTCCTTCAGGGCTTCTATTGGAATTCCTACTTCTGTCTGATTCGTCAATAGGAAGTCGCAGATGTAATCTACTGTTTCCACGACCGGGACGTTCGTAAATAGCGACGAGACATCTAAGGAGAGCATCATCATGCCCCACAAATTTTACCTTTTTGTTTCATTTATTGGTCTATACAAAGCAATTGAAAGGCCTTATTTTGCTGAAGGAAAATTTCAAAGTTAAAAGAAACCCAGAAAGCAGTGTCTGTAGCTGCTTCATCTATACAGAGTTAAGACTCAACTGTACAGTCAAAGTAACATAGATTATATGTTAAAACTGATGCACTTTCCAATATTTGTGGACAGATCATCCCTCTCAGACTTTCTGGCTTGCTATAATCTTACGCAAATAAACGGAAAATTAGCAAACTCATTTGAGGGATTAGTTAATGGCAATCATTTCATCAAGCTAATCTTTGCCATGTAAAAGCCTATTGCGCGGCTGCAAGGAAATTATAATAGTGTACGCATGAGAGCAATCACTCAACAACGGAGGCTACTTTATTCGCAGACCTTTGCTCCACCTAAATCATCCTTCCCCCCCCACCTTCCCGTCCATCTGCACATTTCAGAGATCAGTGGTGATAAGCGCAAGTCCGCTTCTGTCTGTTCTCGAAAGTGGATTAATTCTGCTGTTAACAGGACATAAAAAGCGCGGATATCACGGTGAAGGAGTTCGTACCGACCATTTTAGGGAACGCACTCGTCCTGTTGCGCCATGGGGTTCAAACAAGAATCATCGCGGGCATTCGCATTTCTAATAGGTCTATAAGTAGTAGGTGGGCGCTATTATTACTATTTGCGATCATAACCGTTACGAAACGTGCCTATCCCGTTGTGCATTGAGTCTTTCTTTCGAGCCCTACCGGTTTTCACGCAGTGGCAAAATAACATAATCGAGAAAGTCAAAGGAAGCGAGACTGACCATTTCAGGTTTCTTAGCCATCATCAGCAAGTCATGCCCAAGCCTGGGTTTGGAAACTCCCGAGGTATGGACTCATGGTCTATTGGTTAATAGGTCAAAACGAGTCTCGGGTTTGGATGGCAGGGGCTGCGAACCCTGCGGTTGGGTATGGCTGGCCATTCGACTTGTCGGTAATATCATTCTATGACAGCTTGAGAGTGAACCTCAAGATACAGTGGGGCAAACATATACCTGTATATATCTGTATATATCTGTGAGCGCCCGTGTAGCATTGATTTTATATAACATGCGGCTGAGTTATGTGACTCCGGAGAGAAAGAGGTTGAATCTAGTTACCCTACGGTTCTGTCAAGAGCTCCGACAGGCCGCTTCACGACCACCGGTAGTGTAAGTAAAATGAAAATCAAGAAGGATAGGAATAACTACAATGGTAACTGGCGGTATGAGTGTTAAATCACTTTAGTGGAGCCTCGGGGACGAGCTGAGCCATCCATGAACATTTCAGATAGTAAGCAAGCCATTAGCAGAATACTTGCTTCCACTGACGAGCTTCTACTCAGTAAGAGGGCTGTCAATGGATGCGTGTGTGTGCCAACATGGGGGCCAGATCAGGGTACGGTGTTATTGAGATCTGCAGCTCACAACAAATGCTGCACACTGGGGTTTGTGGCGGCACGCACGGGGGCAATCTCGGCCGCGCCAGCCACCTGCGCCCTCTCCCAATTCCCATCATAATGACTTCGTTTTGACACCGGACTAAGGTGGAGGATGGTCAGAGCGTGGGAGTAGATGCTCCGCGGGCCAGACGTCACCGTTCTTCTTCAATTCTTTTCCCCTGTAGAAGTCACTCCACCTGCTTCAGTTCGCTCTGACTTGCACCAGTGGCCATCGTCGAACACGAAAGGCTAACCATCGTATGTGCTCACATCCACCGTGGAGCTTTGCTCTCAGGGCATGGGACCACGGTCACCTACAGCCAATCAGCGAACCGACGCAGTTTGATTGGCTGAGCTTGGCTAAACGAGCATTTCATATGACGAGATCGGTGCTGAAATGGATTAACCTCCTTAACCGAGGTTCCATTGTATTTAGCAATCAGAAATGCTGATTCAAGTGTCCACATTCTCCTCGCCATCGCTCCTTTATGCATATATATGGGTATGAGGGGCTTGCTACGCAGACTGACTGGACGAGACCAGGTGACAACTGTCGAAGAATGCATTAGTGCTAAAAGAAGGCTGAACGATCCAGCCAACGCTATCTCTGCCAAACTCTCCATCTGCTAGCTCCTGCGCTCTCCACTCCATTAATTCGGACATACCCACCACTTTCGGTGATCGAGGCGTGAACGTTGGACGGATGCAGGGTGAGCGAGTGGACGGGCTGTTATCGGGTGATTGCTACATTCATATTTGATTAAGTTCCTGTTTTGTCGAGGTGGCAACCTCCAGCCTCCGTCCCCCTCAGGCCTCCTACACACAGTCCCAATCTTTTGGCCACAGAACAAAGACTGCTGCTGCTTCTGCTGCTGCTGCTGCCTGGTAGAAGTCGAATAGTCTGGCATTGCCATCGTCTGAGCTACTAGGGCGAACACGCAATCTCCTGATCGCTCTCCTGTCGGCCATCGGCGTTTCTATTTACTTCCGCCAACCCCCCCCCCCCATGCTCCCTCCTTTTACTGTTCACGCTGTTGTTGATGGTATAGGAGGCTTACTGCAACCAAAGGGGATGCCGCGATGAATAATTGAAGGCTGATCCCGGCAGCGCGGAATATGTGTAAAAACACACACTGGAGTCATCATATATCTTAACTAGACCGAGAGCTTGATGATTACTCGGTCTGGAGGAGGAGGAGGAGGGTAGGCGGCCTGCTCTGCTTGCAAATTTTTCGATGTCTGTTCCCTTTGGTCTAGTTCCGACTGCAATTCTGTCTTCAGCGCCGTCTAAAAAGCTTCGTTCATATCCAGAAATCGGTATCCTGACCGCAGTGAAATGTTTGAAAAGCGTCTGCTTGCAAGCTGTGCGATGGCAGTTTGGACAAAACCTCTCCCGAACCACTTCTATGCTTACACAAAGACTAGAGGAAAGAGGCTATATGTCGAACGAGTTTGGAATATTTTAAATGAACTGAGGTTATCCCATCGACCAATAGTGTAGGCAGTAGGACGATACGTTGCATCAGCCAGGTACCTTCAAGATCACTAGAACAGTCAGGACCCTCTCGAGGGATGTGTTTGAGAATTCAAAAAAAATTAGCCCTACTTTTCAAAGAAACATAATTAAATACGCGAAGGGATGAAAGTGAGTAGAAATCACACAGGAGTGGACCATTTTATAGAAAGAAAATAAGCTAAGCTTTCTAAGGGCAAACCCTTCTTTTCTATATTTAAAGAGGTTAGTTGTCCCGGCGTAATGTAAGTGGTTTAGGAAACAGGTGATCTCTGGGATGCTAAATTCAGAGGTAAGAGCGGAGTCACTTATATTATTCTAAGAGCTCGAGGGTAATTGCTGAAAGTAATCTTTTCGTCACTCACTTTTCTTGTTATTTTGTCCAACTACCCAGTGTAGAAAGGTAAAAAGCGGGAACACTTGCTTAGTACTCCTAAGGAAGGATTTTCCACAAACAGATGATGAACAGCTCAATATCTAGATATTTCGTCACTTCAATGATAAGGATCCTGATCTTGTTTCCCGATTATCCACAAATTTAGGGATTGGGTATTAATGGGGCTCTAAATTTCTCGTTAACTCGCATTAGCGTACACATATAAACTTTTGTGAACTATAGAAAGGGCGCCATGACTTTCTGCAGGGATAGTGAATTCAGCTACATGAGATCAGACTGATGGAAGACGCAGACTCAAGTAAACCAGCACTGCTTGGTCGACGAATACGCGGAGTCTGTTCAGTTTGGCTAAGTTTCGATGTTAAGTCCTTTTCTACAGCGCAGTCTAAAACGCACTATCCAGAAGTCGGTATTCTGACTGTACTGAAAATTTTGTAGACTTTGCTTTAAATAAGTGTGAATAAATTTCGAAACCTATGGATAATAAGCTGTATCTTGAACGAGTTTGGCATATTTTAAATAAAATAATATCACAGGAAAGATGGCGATACTTGGCATCGGTCGGAACTTTAAGGATCACTAGATCAGCAGACAGACAAGGAGATCTCGAGGGAACTATTTGAGGGTTCAAACGATTTAGCCCAAATTTACAAAGAGGTAAATATATTACTGATATGTTGATTAAGCAAAGTGAGTGGGAAGCACGTAGGGTCCATTGGAGTCTAGCTAGCAATACATTCGCTCCAGTAAGACTTGTTTAGCCACTCAAAAGCGGAAGCCAGAACTCATATTTTTGTATATACAATGATCCTAGGCACTGTTGGTATTGAATGTTGCCACCGAATGCTCCAGGGATAAACAGTCAGACAGTTAGCTTGATTTTTCACCGTTTTGTACCCTCTTCAGTTATGAATCTGTTTTTAGCGAAATATCTGCCATCACCGGGCTCCACTTATCCTATTCTAAACCCGCGTGAATTTAACCTGTTCCCTAAATTAGAAACTAAAAACGAGGCAGCTTTCAATCAGCACACCCAATGGGAGCTAGAACACTCACCGTTGTTATCACGCTTACATTCAGAATTATTCTGAGGTAAGTTTCTGCATATTTTATAAGGAAAATAATATTTGGAAGGGGAAAGTGTCAGGTTGAAATCAACTATATTCAATAAAATCTAATGGCTTCTTAGGGCAGATGTGTCAGAAAGAAATCCACTGTAGTTTCTTTGAAAAGTACTTTTCTCAGTCTCCGGCACTCCTAAAAACAATTTCCCATTTAATACTTCACCATTGAAGAAGATACTAGCAGAATTGGCGTACCAAGTGGGAGGGATGTTATTCCGCAGTTTTTTGATGTCCTAATGCCACGAACGGGCGTGTCCTGGTCCATATACCTGTAGGGCACGCTGATTATCAGTGAGATCGTCAAATTAAATGTGAAAAAACTGAACTGTCTCCCCTTTCACAGTGCGTAAATGTCACAAAGGCCTCTCCCTCGATTACATCTTGATAAATGTCAGAGGCGATCCATCGACTGCTGATTCGAGGGATATGGGGAATGCACTGACATGTTTCTCACTCTGGTCTTACCGCGAAAATCACAAGGGTAATTTCGTATTCCAAAAACCTACCGCAATCTACTTGGAGCAGAGCTTAGTTTTTACTTTTCGTCCACCACTAGTCAAAGGAATACTTTATTTTTTGGGTAATATCAAACATTATCAGCAAAAATTGATCCATTCACGGAACGAGCAAGGGATAAGATGAGGTAGCAGACCATAGAATACCCATGGTTAAAGGTTAACACGATATCCAAATCTTTTATAGAGAAAGATTTACTTTCAACTTTTCCATTATCGCGTCTGCACGCGTAATGTAACGTGCTAGGAATGGGATTTACTGGTATTCCGATGTACGGCAAGACATATGACAGAAGCTTCGGTGCACAGTAGTCAGGAAAATAAATATAGTCACGATTGAGCTATATGAATTCATACATCCTTCCAGGCCCATTTTGGACAGCGAAACCAGGTCAAAACGCTCCTCCTCATTCGTATGCTTTTCGAACAAAAAAAACATGATTATTCCACTGCACTAGAAATGCATCCATGACAATTCACAGACCGATTATCGTGCACTTACTTCGCAGCCAGTGGTGGTCTTTCCAAGCCAATTAGAACCATGCTCTAAAATGCCCCCATCATAAAACCGCTACTTCGAAGCTAGCCTTTTTTAGAGCAATCACCGCACACATACGAAAATAAGTACACCATTTGCTTAAAGTCGGGCGAGAGAAGCATGTTTTCAGCGTTGCAATCAACTGATTCGGTGAAAACAGGGGACTAGATGGATGGATGAGGGAGTGATTCTGGACTTCAGCAGAGAAAAGCACTGCAAGCAGTTCTCAGGCCGGCTTATTTATGATTTTGCTTCGTAGCACGTCATCAGGATTATCATCATTTAGCATCTCCATAAATTTCCCGTTCACTTTCCAGTACTATAATCAACTCTGTGTTCGAGGTGCGACCTTGAACAAAAGGTGGTAGTTTTTGGCTTGTAAGACGAGTCCTAGTACCTAGCGGAAGGATGGCTGGTGTTTTCTGTTGCCGATGCAGGCTCTCTCTCTCCCTTCACTCCTCGTGATGCTTCGCTTAGCCTTCTGCTTTGGCCAGCGGCCTCCCGGTGGGCGCGATCGCAAAACAGACCGTTACCCTGCTGGTGGCCGGTTGAAGTATAGCGTTTTTTCTGGCTTGTCCCAAAATCTGCGCTCCACGTACGCTGTGCGAAGTTTGCGGAACGGAGCGCCGGAGTGCTTTGTTCTTCCGTCATCCACTTTTCACTGCACAGACACAGGGGTGGGCGATCGATTCCAGGCGTAGACACACACACACACAAAATGAAATGTGACAATACTATCTGCCCAACGGCTGAGCGGCTGCTGTCAGGGTCCGAGTAATGAGAGTCTAGGCAGAGCAGCGAGACGAGTGAGTTCCATTAGCGGTTAGTGAAGGATCATTATCAATGAGGAAGAACCGGCGACGACCAGGGGATGGGCCTAAGATGGCTATAGCAGCGGGACTTTACAAAATCCGCATAGGGGCCAGTACCAAAGGCGGAAAATGAAAGCACATTTGGAAGTGTACGTACCTATATTATCGATGCATTATCGTCGGGCAAAAGCACTAATATGAGCAGGGGTATAAGGTAAAAAAGCGATCAATAATGTTAGCCTATTCTTACAAACGAGTCCTGGGAATCGAGGGAAGGGGTCGATATTAGAAGGGCGGTTACGCGGCGAGGAGATAAACCGAACGCGGATGAGTGACTTCGAGCAGGCCAGCTGTGGAGCTTGCACAAAGTTCTTGTGTGCACACAACGCTGGCTTCAGCAGTGATATAGCGGTTGCTTCTGCAGTTGCTAACAGGCGCTGACCCAGGGACTTTGGGTAGTTTGGCGGGACCTTATAAAATATCTTAAGAGCTTCGCCGGGGCCCACACGATGTCCAAAGTCAACTTTGTGGGCAAAGATGGCGCAGTTGATGCTTCCGACTTCACCTTTGCTTAGCCATACCGGAAGATGCTGCCGGATTCCTTTGGATAAGCACCGACTCGTGCGACCGATGTAACCTGCTCCACAGGAGCAAGTTTATGTGAAGATGTACTTAGAAATGTTTTGAACTGGCAGCCCCTCCTTACCTTCGCCGTGCAGGACCGGATTGTTTGAGAATAACAGGGCCTGCAAACCTTGGGTTGAGCAAGAATAGTTACCGATGGCAATAGTAGCTAATGTAGCCCCATTCATATAACCTTGGTCTTAGCATTTTTCCTGCAAAAACGATGGCTATAGAGTTTTGTGGGAGGCAGAAAAAGGATAGACAGAGAAAGAAATTTTTAGAAGTAAATGTGCAGTGAAAAAATGCAGTCGAAGTTGCTTCCCGCGGCCACTGGGAGCAGGTTGTTCCGCAGGTAAATGGAAAGCGTGAGCGCTGCTTCGCACCGCGGACTATCCTAATCTAACTCCAGAACGGTAAGTTGGACCTCTGGTAAGTTGGAGTAGACGACCCCCTAACCATCATTTCCATGTTTGGAGAAATTAAAGAAACCTGTCATTTGATAATCGGGTTTTTACAGAGTTGGAAAATCTACATATAGAAATCAACAAAACTTCTTTGTACAGTCAAATAAAAATGCATATATAATTTATTAAAGTATATGTCACTGCGTGTCCTAATTCCTCATGCATAAATCCCGATAAACACCGTTTTCGTAGGAAAACATGCAGGTTGTAGGGATTAATGAGTGGGGATAAATAAGCTACTGTTGCCCTACCGATGGCTAATAAGTCAGTAATGGTCGTCCTATAACCCTTGTCTTCGACAGTAGCAACTGGTCTGCCTATGTTCTTGTTTTTCCACATCGTCCAAAAGATAATTAGATAAGAAGAGCAGCTGGCAAGCATGCGTAGGATATCGATTAATTCTCATCGGGCTATTACGTATATATAGGAAAGGGGACGAAGGTAAACACGCGGCCAATAACTTTCGTCAGTACAGGGAAATTAGTCATGGGAATAGGGGATTGGGGCTCAATAAAAGGCAGCTGGTTACGTGACGGTGAGGGTTTGCAGAAGCCGGACTAGGGGTTAGGTGACGGGAAGAATATTTGGCGAGCATACGCAGGTTTTTATAAATACTGCTTGGGCCATTACATTTAAATAGGGAGTGGGTAACAAGTAATATGTTGGCAAGTATGCTCATCGTTATAGGTAAGTTATTAACGGGAATTTGAAAGGGAATGGGATTGATAGGACTCGGCTGGTCACAAGGCGACGAAGGTTTGTTGAATCCGAACAGGGGGAGGGTAGAAAAAGGGTATAAAGTGCGGAAAGATGCAGGCAGTTATGTGACCGTTGACCACACCAAGTTCGGAACTCACAGGAGGTTCTTTTGTGCGCACAAGACCAGCTTCCTTAACCGGATAGTGGCTGCTTCTGTCGTCGCTGGCACAATTTCACCCAAAAACTTGGGGTCATCTGATGTTGTTTTTTTTTATAACCCAGAAGAATTCGTTAGAGTCTACACGATGTCTGGGAATAACCACGTGGACCAGAATAGAGCTGTTTACGCACCTGAGTTCACCTTTTCTCAGCCATACCAGGAGTTATTCCCTTATTTTTCGGATAGGCGCCAATTTGTGCGTTCAATATACCCTGCTTCCCATGATTAATTTGCATGCAATGGCCAACACAATGGACTACATATTTTCCTTTAACCCCTTACCCATTTGAATGAAATGGTGCGATTAGAATTTATCGAAAGCCTACGTAGTAGGTTTATTCAAATCCAAAGCACATGTGCATACCCTGAGATTGGGGTGGAATTGGAAATCTAATGATCTTTTATGTTTCAGAGAAACGGGTGTTTCTATGCGTGGGGGAGGGGTAAAGGGTCAGATGTAGGGCGATATGACCTCATGTTTGCCAAGGTTGCATACTACATTCATACGCAAATCATGCAATAAAACGCCGACGCTGGATGCACTTATCCTGTAATCGGTTCAATGAAATCTCAGTTGAACCGCACGTTACTGATGAACTTCAGGATAAGCATACGAAATGTCAGTTCAAGGCGGGATGATAACTTAAGGTTAAAAACCTATCACTTTGTGACATTTCCTGTCGGAGGACCGCGGTGGCGGTGGAATCATCGTAAAGGGTTAGTACTCTGACTTGAAGACGGATTTTGTTGTTTGAATTACTGCAGTCAACGGTTACTTTATTTTCTCGTTCGTTTTCATCAACTGAGAAACGGACTAGAAGTATCGACGAATTTCTTGCCTCAAAACCTTGACAAGAGAATATGGCGGAAAACTCAGCTCTTTGGATTTGTTGCCCTCGCCATCTGTTGATTGAACAGTCTTGAATGTGTTTCATTCTGAAAATCGATACAAACCTGTGCTTTTTATTTCTGAACAGACTTTCCGGGAAAGAACTGTATGCCCGTTACTCATGGCTACAATCTACATTCGCTAAACGTTTTTTTATTGATTAGGGCTTAAATCAATATCTGTTGAAATAGAAAGATAGTAAATCGCGATAAAGACATATTTTTCATCATCTACGGGACCAATCTTTATCATCTTGGTGTTCAAGGAAGGTAGTTAGAGCTTTGGCAGTGGTTGCCTCGTTATCTCCTTCTTATAACTTGAACCGATGTAATTTTTTGAAGCAAACACTTTCACAACCACGGTGCGTCTGTTTTATCACATGCATGCACTTGGGCTATGATTAGATGACTATCTCTCAGAAGGTTTTAGCCATCATTCCCGTGTTCCCTTGTTCGTCTTTTACTGCACTGCATTTCAAGGTATTGTCGCCATACTCCGTCCTTGAATAGGGCATGAAGGCAAACAAAAGTCTCTGAAAATGATATTACCTCTAGTTTTACCTTCTTTATTGAATTCAAGGGCATGGGTATTTGGTCATTATTATTTATCTGACCCAATTGTGAAAAATGCATAGCCCCGGTGCGATTCGAGTCCACGTCTACTAGGGAAGGCTTGAGTACAACCAATACTCTAATCAACTGATCTATCGATGTCCTAAGCAACCAATGTAGAATCCATCAGAATGACAACTAGGCTCACCTGAGCAAATCTGCCAATCTGAATAACAAGTATGTGAGTCTTGTAAACATTCTGGTGGAAACGGAAACCTTGCTTCGGCAGTCAGCTTGCTGCTGCTTTATATTAGATTTTATAAGAGCAGTTAGTTGGGCGGGTAAGATTGATCCAAGTAGAATTAATTTCACGACATACGTTGAACCTCGTAGCTCAAAAGTAGAGCGTTGGCTGCAAAAAAGCTTTCCCTGCTGTGTGGTTCGACTCTCACCTCGGTATATGCTGCTCCTGAAAATTACGTGACCTTTTTATACCTTGAATTTATGTCATATTTGAACTAAATTCTTTCACAACCACGAGGTGCCTACTTTATCGTAAGAGTGCCGTTGGATTATGATAAGTTGACGACGCCATGCACGTTTTCCAGTATTCGCCTCTTACTGCGTAGCACTGCAAGGTACCACCGCTTAACTCTGTCCTTGAATTTAGCTGAAAGACAATTCGAAGGCAGTCATAATTATATTACATCTAACCTTACCCATCTCCGACCTCAAAAATCCTTAAATTCAAGGATACTGCCTTATCCTATTTGTGGAATGCCACCAGCTTATCACTTTTGTTCAACTGACCCAATTGTGAAAAACTCGGCGGCCTCTGTGTGATTCAAACCCAGGTCAACAATGAAAGGTTTGAACCAACGTTTAGAAGCCATGAATTTTATTGGTCGATTTACCCACCAAGCCAACTGCAAATATCGAATCCACTAATGTTGATAGAGCAGGCTGACTGTCCAGGCAGGGTTTCCTAAGCAATCAACGTAGAATCCACCCGAATGACTACCAGATACACTTACACATATCTGCAACTCCCTCCTAATCAATTGTTATCGTATTGCACACACTGGTGAGCTCTACACCACGCAAGTCTAAAATCAAATAAAGCATTTTCGACCTACCCCCTTCTTCGAGCTGTGTTTACATATATACATTCCTAAACCAGCTGCTCTGAAAGGAAGTAGTTTCAGCAACCAGATTATATCGCGCTAGTGCGGTAGCCCGACTTCCCAAAGTGAAGTAGCGTTTAGCTGCTGGTGAGCAGTAATCTCGTACTGTTTTGGATTAAATTGAGGACTGGCGCGTGTCAGTGCCAGCCGAAGTTTTCCCTCTTCCCATTATGGCTGGATTATTGAAGACAGACAGGTTATCCGCGGACAAAAAACCTTATTGGTCCAACGGCGTCTTTTGGGACGTCTTAGTCTTCCGACACTCATGAGGATTATTCAGAGGGTTGTGCTCTTCAGAGTGGTGTATAACAGGCCATACATCACCCCACCCCACCCCAACCCCCACCAGCTTCCCCCATCAGTATTCTGGTAATTTCTACTTCATGCTATTTTTAGAACAGCACTTTTGCCTCTCTGTTTTCAGTAAAAAGCATACGGAACTGCGACCATATGCTTTCTTTAGCAGAGCTTGAAAAATTTAATCTCAAAGTGTTTTCCGGCAGACCCTCCCCTACCATCGAGACTGCAAACATCCCAAATTATAGAGCTATCGTTTTCTAGGGATTACTACTGTACTAGCGGTTTAACTATTTAACTAATACTCGTTGATGAAAGTTCACCTGACCGCTAATAGGACACAGCTGTCTTGCTTTGCCTTGGGTCTCGCCGGAGGCTCTCGCAGCTGTAACAGCTAGAAGTATAGACCGAAAAAAACCGAAAACAGCTTGGAACAGATGATTCCCGTTATCGGTCGGGTAAACGTTCCTGAACGAGTTCCAATAGTTCCTGACCTAAACCGACAGGACAACGGGCTCGTGGCTCAAAGGTTAGGCTCGAAGGTCGTGATTTTGAGGTTTGAGTGGGGTATTACTTGCGTCCGGTTATGTCTAGCTGACGACGCCTGATAAGTCAGAAATGGCTATTCCAGACTCCCTTGTCTTTATCGGCAATCCTCTCTGCCTTTTTACTAATATTTCGCATTCATGCTTAGTGAGTACTTCTAGGCGCACGTTCGGTCAATTTCAGCTGGATTTCCATGCAATGCACTGGAAATTTCCGTAAGATATTCGGCTTCACTGACACCAGATTTCACTGTTGTTAAGACTTTCTCCAGTTACTCAATCCTCCAAACAATTCTCTGTCAAATATAACCTGCTCAAAAAAGTAACCTATCGCCAACTTTTATATTCTGGCTGAAATAACGCAATTAAGTCGGATATAGATGTTGGGATCCAATTTCACTGGGAAAATTTGTTCCACAAAGGTAGTTAGAAAGGTTTAGTATTTGCGGGATTGGTGAATTAGCCACGGGAATCCTTATTCTTCCACCACTAGATGTAGGACATTTTCCAGGGTAGCCACAATACTACTTTATTATATTCTTAGCAATAACATACATATGCTTGCAATTTGTCAGAGAAAATCCTAACCAAACCTGTTAGCAGCGACACTAATTTACCTGTAATCCTACTCGATTCCATGACATGATGAACAATGAGTTGTTCAACAGTCTAGCAAATTGGAATCGCCACGATCTGCAGATGAGCAAATGACCTGTCTTACGCAACTGTTTAACATTTATGAAGGATCATATTTGCTTTCTCGTAACTAAAAACAAGACGAAACAAAACTTCATCTGACCGTCAGATAGGCGAAATGGCATTTCTGTAGGACCTCTCTAAGAAAGACTCACAAGTACTCGAGATTATATGCCTGGACGAAACGCTAAGTGAACCAGGCTAGCTCGATTGCGTAGCTTCTAGGATACTTCAGATCTCGGGTCTATAGATCATGGTTCTCGGACAAGATGCTTGCGCTAAGCCTCAAAATACCTATTTGGTCTCTCTTTCTGAGCCGACAAATGCAGGAAGACTGAAATTACGCTTTTTTCGGCTTATTGGCCATTGGCATTCAGGCTGACTCGGGCTAACGAAAAAATAAGAACAATAAATGGCCATCCGCGTCGCTATGGTCTTTGTCGCCACCAAAAACTTTAATTTTGCAATCTGTATAAAACCAATACCCTAGCTCGTCGACAGGGAAAACACAAAAATAAGCAACTTTAAGCCGTGCCAAACAAAGAACCCTGTGGTTGGTTAAAGTTTGTGAAAATAGCCGTCCAGAGTAATTTTTTACCCACCCGTTATTGGCTGTGCGCGTGTGCAGTGGACCCTGAGATTTTGTACGTGATATCCAAATCAATATGCCTATTGGCGCATGCTTTTTTCAATACATTTCGTCCACGAGCACGTGACATCACTTTGTCTGTTACTGGCCAGTGATGGGGGTTTTCTACTTTGCAACTAGGTGTCCTAGATCCGTGTCTGGTAGACCATCCGGGATAAATGAGCATATAGTGTCACCACTAACTGCGATATGGTGGATTTCGAGAGGTGCCGGCCGATTGAAACAATACCCCGGCTCACTCTACCCAGCCAGTCAGATGAAGCAAAGGTCCTTCCTTGTAAAGAGGTTAATAAATGTCTGACAAAATGGTTTGCTACAGACAAGGTGTTCATTCATATAGGAAATCCGAACACTTATCAACTGGCATTCTCTAGTGAACCGGTTCTAAGTAAGAGGTAGAGGACATTTACAGAAAACTGGCTCAGAAGAAGAAGAAGATGCGTCCACTGGAACTAGAGTTTTATTCTCCTGACGTTTCGGATTCCTGAAGCCACTGTTTGGGTCTTAACTGGTGCGTGGATGGGTTGTCACTTCGGGTTTGACTCAGTTATTGCCGTGATTTCCTTGTCCATGTCGGATGCCGGCTTCGTAATTGCACGATAAAAGTTTTTGAAGGGTCCAGCCCTTCACACGCAACTGATTCTATTGCCCAGGGAATATCTCAGTACACTGTAGGGTAACGGCAACCAATTGCGTTTGTTGATGGATTGGGGGCCTGAAAACCGTGACTTGCGTAGCTCACGGCTCACGCGGTTGTCACCAATTGCGAGGATTTCGGCCTCATCTAACTTGAAAATATGGCCGGGCCACGTCCAGTCAGCCGCAACTTGGGAGTTGGCATCTTTAATTCTCATCGCCACTGCAAGCTCGGCCATTGGCGTCCAGATTAATACCCCGGTTTCTTCGACGTAGTTGCTTTGTCCACAGCTGCACCAGATCTGGTAAACGATTCCAACCGTTTTCTGCCGAAACAATAGTTCTTTCGGTTCAATCTGTGCATGTACAATCCTGATCAGCGATTGACTCAGACAATCCAACCATTACATATGATTAAGGATTCCCGACGGAATCCAAAGCGTCTGGAAAAAAATCTTGTTTCCGTGGTCGCATCTTCTTCTTCTGAACTGCTTCCTGGAACTCGCACCTTCATATAGGAACCGGTTATGAAAAATGGGTCGACAGAGATTCAGAGGGGCCTAGCATTAAAAGTCGAATTTACTACGCTTTCGTCGTGAGACGCTGCAGACAGCTTAAAGGTTTTCACTTGTTGAGTAAATTGGTTTTCATACCATTTACGCTCCTCTGCACACTTTGAAACGGAACCCCACATCGATATTCCGAATGTTTTTAAGACCCTAATGTAATGAGCAAGCGCCGGCAACGCGAATTCTGCCCTGGATTGAGGCAACGCAAGGCTACTTTGGCTTGCCTGCCTGCCTTACCTGTGGACCAGGACGCATCCACCTGCGTGCACCAGCGATACGCATCTGGATAGACGCGGTAACGTACTGTTCGGCCTGACATTCACACCTGCCATCAACAACCCGTGGGCAAGCTCCTGGTCATCCCGGCCAACGGGTATCCGCAGGCCCTAACGCGCTGTCTCCGTCTCCACTACAACCTTTCATCCACCTCTCCCAAGTTGGCGCGTGTGTATGCACACAGGTGCAAACGTGCGGATTTTTCCTTCTGCACACTTACACACACGCACGTTTTTTTGCTGACAGACAGGTACACACATGCATTCAGGTGGATACACGTCATCATCATCATCATCATCATCATCAGTGCGATCGAGTCCTGCTATATTGCCTCCGCAGGCAGATACTTTCACAACTTGGAGAGGCGTTGGATTTAGCTGACTGCTAGCTGACAAGGATGTGTCCGAGCGTTATTTTTTTAGCTCACTGCCTAATTTACTTGTGTGTGAGAGAGATAGCTTTGGTTTTACCCGTTCGTGAACGTCGCAGCATTTTTTATTGCCGTGTTTTAACAGCTCTCTGGAGATTTTAATGAGAAATTCTGCTCAACAAAGTGAAAAGTGAGTTCTCTCAAGAGGGTGTTTCCGACCGCAAGGTGAAGAAGCCTTGCACAGCCACATAGACCGAATACGCAGGAACCGGAATCGGGGAAATTAAGGGTTAGTGATTGGTTTTAAAGGAGAAGTTACGATCAGAGGTGGGGTTTCGTCAAGAGATTGATTCAAAGTTAAAACACGTGAATATTCAACTTTCAGTATAGCATACCACCTATCTTAATCTTGCGTCTTCTTAGGTGGTTGAGGAAAATCGAATGCTCTCTTTGATACTCTTCACCGCCTTGCGTGATAATCATGCATTTTTCTGTGTTAATATAAACTACTTATGCCATTTTCATTTCGACTTACTGAACCACTGCTAAGATGAGCGCCTGCTTTCAATCGATTTTGTTTCTCTATCGTATGTGGCACATCGTTTCCTGATCTCCCTTTGCTATAGTGCACTGAGACTATGAGATGCACATCATTCTTATTAGGAGGAGTTTGGTTGATTTCAAATAGAGCATCTGGTAGTCATATGGTGGATTCAAGATGGATTCGTTATGAATATCCCGCACGGACCGTTAACTAACTGTATCAGTGTTGTTGGACTTCATAATTTCCGTAGGTTTGGCGGGCAAATAGACCAAAGTGTAATTAATTTTACGACTCTCGGTAAGGCTTGTTAGTTCAGTTGGTTAATGCGTTGGCCGCAAGAAACCTTTCCCCTTGCTGGCGTGGGTTCGAATCACAGTAAGGCTGCCAAGTTTTAAAAAATTTATCAAATGTATTATATAATTTTTGGCATGGAAGGGTGCCTACTGGCCGGATAACACGGTATACCTGTATTGTGTGAGCCAGACTACCGTGTTGACTTCTTAACGTTACCTTGATTGCACACCTTTCTGTTTGCGAGATTTAAAACTCACCATAAATGAGCTCTGGCTCGTGCGTGGGACGCGTACAAGGATTGTTTACCAGTTCAGTCACAGCGCTTATGCCGATACCTGCAGAAGAATTGGACGGCACGGAGAAACCTTCCTAAACTTGTATTTCCTGGAACAGCTAATTGAGTATGATTGTGAAACCAATTCGTATAAGGCATAATCTTTATCCATTTAGTAAATTGTAGCATGTCAACCTTTTTAGTGGGAGCGTCCCAGTCACTTCTCCTGACGGCGGGCAAAGTGCGACCCCAAATGGCCATTTGGTTGTGACAATAATGCTGAATTCATTTTCCGTAAATTCGTTGGCGTCCGCAAAAAAACGATTTGTAAGAAAACTGGGCACGATGGAGTGGTCGACGTAATGGCAGTTGTGGTTGGAGAAGGGGGGGGGGATTAATTAACAGGTCGTCGAGGATTTGGTATCGGGTTTAAAGTAAGCGTTCGCAGGTAGAGGAGTTAACATAAAGGCTGGAGTTGACATTTAAATAACCGTTGGTCAGATATTAAAAGCACTTTACGAAAATTAATTACCAAAAGATCAGTTTAATCAATAGTTAATCAATAATACTGATTTTCGACTCATTAAAGTTTCGGAAAATTGGAAGGTAGTGCTTCGCTAGATCTTATGCAACACAATAACTACTATACGCTGTCTTCCACCTTGTGCGTTGCTTCGTAACCTGAGCTGGTTTACCTAAAAAACGTGCTCATATTTGTCTCTTTTTTATTCTAAGTTATCATGCTAGATAAAAATTGTCCGCATGCTAAGAAACCCCCATTTATGATCCTTTCGACACTGGATTTGCTGTCGTCGATGCGCTCGCGTTTTAGAACCCTGCCCTATTTTCAACTCCACTCATTTTAACCCTGTCGATAGTCCAAGTATGCATTTTTCTTCAGTGCAATTAAGATGACTTTCGTACGTTTCTGATATAAAATGCACCATTTATATGTTCCTTTTCGTATCCTAGCAGGTGGACACTGCCGACATGTAATCTGAACGTAGCTTTTAATTAACAAGTGTTGTGGTATATCCACGGTTTTCCTAAAAATGAAAATCCCGAAATGTAAAGACTGCGCAAATTGGTAGCCTTTCAGACGGATGCTTTATTTCTTCAAATCAAGCGAATGAGTAAAAATGCATTTAAACTGAAACCACAGTTTTTTCGCTTTCTGGAAACATTCACCTTACAGTCGGAACAAGTCTTTGTTCAATGCGAAGCAGAAAATCATTGCCCATTCATGGCAGTTTACAATCCTGCCAATTTTTTTCCCTTCGGCAAAAGTAAGTTTAATCAGTGCACATTCATGCCGCGCGGTCAATGCGATGATTGGTATGCTCAGGCTAAAACTGCCCAGCTATGCTTACTAACGAACAGCGAACAAAAAATAAGCAACATTCTGTCAACTTTAATTGCAGTTTGTCGGAAGAGCCACCGAACGAGGCATTGGGCAAATGTCTACATTGAAGTTTGCACACACGTATTTATGCACGTTGATAAAATTAAAATCTCATCGGCGTCAGTAGATTCCCCATGTGATTAAATGTCAGCCGATATCATGAAAGGTGTTTCCGATTCGTACAACGCAGTTATATAGGGGTTGTAATATTGATTATCACACAGCTGAATTCCAGCTTATTTTTGTCGCTAGGTTGCCAGTTTTTGAAAGAGTATCCTTCTGGCTGCGCACATTTTCTACTCTATATAAATTGGCTACCGAAGCAGTATGCATAATCTTTATCGGTTTTCAATTTGAAAATTATTTTATATAAACCATGCGCAAACATATTTTTAATGCATTCTATTGCGCCTTCTTCAACTTGTATACTTTAAGAAAGGAGCTTCTTTCGGTTTTTAAAAATCTTCGTCAGTGCCGAATAGCTTTGAACTCTACCAGCCCTTACACTTAAATTATAGGTCCCCAAACTACATACTGTACATATTCTGTCTTATGATAAGAAAATATTTTCCTGTCATGTGGGGCAGAATTCATATAGTTCTCATAAATTTTGCTATTGATATTAACAATTGTGCATAACTTATTGGCACATACGTTGCTTCATGAATGCTCATTTAATGAGCCTAAATAGTCTCATAACTGGAAACTTTTTGAAACAGATAAACAACCTTTTTAAGCGTGCAAAAAAAATGATTTTGTGAATATTTTCTTATAAGAACAGTTTAAACCAATGAGGAACATCCATACTTATTCAGTAGCTATGTTTTGCAGCACATAAAATTTTCACAAGATAACTCATTCAAAAGCTGTCATCCTGCCCTAACTGAAATATACTGAAGTTTGGTGGCACGGTAATCTTTGAATTAATATATTCGAATCGGAAACATCTTTCGAAATGTCGCTTTAACTGTCATAAGACATGGGATTTACTGTATTTGTGAATAAAGAGCCCCGTCTTAATTTTTTTCACGCATCTGAAAGCTGAGGGTACCCTCCTGCCAGTTACTCTTTTTTGGTCATTTTTTTACATAATACTCAGTATAGCCCGGTCCATAGACTTTACAGCACTCTAAACAATGTCTATTGTCAGTTTTGGGCAGCAGAACTTAGGCGGATAATCTGTACGACAAAATGCTTTCAGCAAGTTAGAAGCGACTTACTTGAGTAGACGTCATGGAGTCTTTCTCTTGCTCGTAACCGCATTCAGCCTGGCAGTTTGGCTGCTCAAAGAGGATGATGTCTGAACTGCGCACCTCACTTACTTGGGCGCACATCCTGTCTACCCGCTCTTCTTCCTCTTCTCCGTGGCCTAATTGGCCGTGACCGCAGATAAATCTTTTTTGAAGGATGACAGATTGCAACATTAATTTACACACACACACATATCTGAGACCATGTAAGGTAGCGCAGCTCGACGGGGGGAGTGAGAGAAGGAAGCGTTGGCGGTATTGCGGTACATGACATGAGCATGTGATGCAGTGCAATTTTTGGTAGGAGCATGGTGCTAATTGAAAGCCCATTCATGCGTGGTTCGCGGATATTCTGCCGCTGTATGAGAATGCTGTGAGAGGGGGTGGCAGGGCTCATCTCTTGGTCCTCCAGCATTCCCTGTGTGCTATCTAGTAAATAATTGCGTAAGTTTTGCTATGCGTACCCTACCTTGGCTGGAGAAATCTACGGACAGATCAAAGCAAATCCGATGGGCTCTTCGCTCTCCGGCTTAGTGGCAGAACTGGTCCTGCAAGAGCTAGAAAACATGGCCTTGTGTTTTTGCGTCTGTATATTTACGACACGTTTGTTATCATCAGGAAAACTATGCTGAAAAGCTTCAATAACTTGCTCGATGGAATCGTATGTGACACAAATTTTATGAGGGAAGAAAAACAAGAGCAGCAGCTGCTTCTCCTTGATGTTCTCGTCAAGAGAACGCCAGAGTGCGAAATTGAGCCGATGGTTTATAGGAAGGCAGGGAACACAACACAAGTTCTCCGTTTTCACAGCAACCATCCAGTTACCCATGAAGAAAGCTGTGTAAAAACGTTTTTTAAACGGATTCAGACTCACCGCAGCAGGCCAGAGTAAAGGCTACTCGAGTCCTTTTCATCTCTTTCGCGGTTTAATTGAGCGTGGCCGCAGATTAATCTTTTTTGAAGGAAGACAGATGGCAACATTAATTTACACACACATCTTAGACCATGGAAAGTAGCGCAGGGGGGGAGGGGGCGGGAAGCGAGAAGGCATGGGCGGCGTTGCGGTAAGTGACAGTACCGCATATGATGAAATGTAATTCCGGGTAGAAGTAGAGGTACTAATTAAAAGCCCAGTCATGCGTGATTCGCGGATATTCCACAGCTGCATATGGAAGCTGTGAGCGGGGGGATTTGCTCATAAGTTGGTCGTCCAGCATGCCTTGTTTGCTTTCTAGTAAATAATTGCGTAAGTTCTGTTACACTTACATCATCACAAGCCTTATCACAAGTGGTTGCCTCCTCCTACGAGAGGGTCACTAGTTTAAGTTTGCGGCCACGAAGGTAATCGCCCAGGCCGGCAGCAAGACAGGCTGAGAACTGATTTGAGCCTGGGCCTCGGATGAGTACCCGGTCAATTGGCGTTTTGCCAGCGTACAGAGCCCTGTGGACTGATCTCCGTACTGAAAGCAGTGGTGGCTGCTTGGTACCTGCCCCCTATATCTGTGGCTTGCTTTTATTGTCGTTTTTGCCTCTAAAGATGCGCTCTTCTTGGTGTTTACAAGCCCAGAAGAGTAAGACCATAATTCTGCTGATGGAAGTACCACAGTTTTTCGGAGAAGATAATGGACTTAAGCTCAAATATTTGCATAAAATTCCAGTCTACGCCTGTAGCCATCTCAATATGCCGGTCTACTTGAAAAAAGAAGTTAATTTTCGTGGACATTTAAAGAGAAGAGTAGCAACGTTCGCAGAATCACTGCAGCAGTTAAAAGGATGTTATTTTTTGTTTTCTCTAGAGGTAGTGTAATCCGCCTTAAGCAAGTACGGTATCGCAAGTAGGAATCCATCTTTCCCAATCGTTTGAAAGTGCGTATGTTTAAATGCCTGTCCTACCGTCGCGAGCGACGACCACCCCCATGATCACAGGGATGGTAACTTTGATTTGAATTATTTCATAGTGATTTGGACTTGCGAGGCATCTACTGCACTCACTCCTCCCCCACCGACGTGGATCTTGTGACAAGGCAGTGTCAAAACTAATGGAGCAGAATTGGGGTGGTGCATACATTTATGTCAGAGAAAGTCGTTGAAACTAAGCTCTGTCTGACAGCCATCAATCCTGTTTCACAAGGTTGCCGCCACTTCTAGAGCCCGGTGTTAAAACATAAAAGATTCAGTGATTTACTAGCGCTTAAAGGGCAGAAATTGCCACTCAAGTCTGGCTCAACAGGTAGACCCCTGAAATTCTAGCCAGTGGGTCTTGAGTTTAATTCCAATGGGTTGCAACAGCCGTGGGTGGTTGTGGTCAGTTGATGACGGCCAATGCATGAAAGATATCAATTCCTGTCTCCTCTGGCTTTGGCTTTAATAGCCTCTGGCTTATATGACTTCCCGTCATGTCTCTGAAGTGAACCCCATTGCACAACGGGACGCCCAAGTGTAGTAACCGCTCGGTGGGCGCAAATCGAACACTATAAATAGTTCCGATCGTAAAAGCCAGGAAAATGAATTGACGATTCAGGCGTTAGTGGGCTGGACTTCCAGCCGACAGATAAGGGATTTGATCCTAAGGCGTTGTAGCTTCTGAGGCTGGGTATGGGTGTCTTAGGACTGTAAACATTCACATATGGATTTATATTAAGTATACGTGCGTTGTGACTTCTGGTTCTGTAGTGTGGCTGTCTGCGGGTTGAGAGTAATATTCAATGGCTCCTTCCTAAAGTGGCCTTTATGGTGCTCTTTGTCTGGAGCTTAATTAGCCAGACGTGGTGTTTGGTATTCATGTTGAGTGTTTGCCGCGCCAGCCGTCTGCGCCCTTTCGCATTTTCAGCCTTCTTGACTGTGTTTCACGGTGCGTGGATGGTCAGAAAGTGGGGTAGATCCGGCGTGTTTGCCTTCACTAATGTCAGCTACAGTCACCGCGGGCTACAACTCGTTGTAGCTCGTAGTGGATATCGTCAAAATCGACGGTTGAACTATCGGAAGAAGCGATGACGCAATTAACATTTGTGAAAAATAGCAATGCTTCATCTGAGATAACTGTATTTTAATTTCACTCAGTCTTTGCAATAAGCTTAGCTGATAGTTGCAAACGTCTGGAATGCATAATGTTTAATTTAGAATTAAGCCACTTCCCTTCTGTTTAGATGAAAATCCAAGAAAATTGTCATCCAGGGCTTAGATTGCTTTAAGCCCGACGTGGTTTTTAAAAATGCAAAATTTTGAATTTTAGATTAAGTGTTTGACGAAAGCTGTCAGCACTGTAAGTGTTTGAATTTAAAAAGAAATTTGCCTCTCAACCTTACATTCTTGTATGTCTGAGTCATTTTCTAAGCTTCAGTGTCATCCGTCAAAAAAACGCTGAGAACAATAACTGAAATAGTTGCTACTGCTAAAATCAGTTTACTTCGTTCTAAGTACTGCTTGAGCGTCCGGTCATTGTTTTGACCGGTGGTCAGTCACTAGCCATCCCCAACCCCCCCCCCCCCCCCCCCCCCCCGCCGCCTACCACTGACAAGAACAGGTGGGATTGGTTAATGCAAGTAGGATTTATGGCGCTAGATGACTCAGCGCTGACACGATGTTAAAAGGAAAGCAAATACATACAGTGTACTACAAAGAGTGTGAGAGCTTTCAGGAGAAAGCAAGTAAATTTTGGCAGACGCCAGTGTTTCAACTGGCTAACCACCCGGCGAACTTGCTCGTTTGGGAAGTTGGCGAATCTCTATGGCCTCACTTCTGTATGCATAAATACCTGATGTGTGGCTACGGAATAAAAGCAGGTGTTTACACTCGGATGCCTAGCATTGCACTGGTCCATCAAATAGAACCCTCTGTAGACCGACTGCGCTATGTATGCGTGCAGACTTTTGTGTGTTTCTGAGAATACGGAGAGTTAGTATTGGTTGAAAAAGGGAAGAACATGTCGGCCATGGGAGATGGAGTCCCTTTCCCCACAACAAAGATGACATTGTGAGGCATTTGGGTTGCAGTTGAGATCAGAGTTAAGGTAATATTTTGATAAGAACCAAGGTTAATTTTGGCTCTACGCCTGTTCAGCCCTAGTCTGCGCTGCCTTATTTGTTCATTATTGTCTACTTACTGCTCAGATGCCTGCATGATCACAGTGTCAGTGAAGTTTAAATGAGCATTTGCGAGTAGGGGCTAGCCGGTTAAGCTTCGTAATCGTCCCTTTTTCATGATCTGTGCGTTTTGTAGCGGATTATTTCGTCATTGCAGTCACCATTTCTGCAGCATACTTTTGTAAAAAGAGTTTGAGATATCAGCAAGTCAAATTGGACCGTTTGGATGCATTATTAGCTAGAGCTTCCCTGAAATCTTGTAAGAACTCCTTTCTCTAGACTGGAATATAGCATAGGTGGCTCCAGTTACACCTATAGTAAAATACAGCAAAAGAGTATGTGAGCGAACTTGACTCTGTGCTCAACGAATGCGTGTTAAATCTGCCAGATGCATTACTGTTTCTCATTTTCTTGTAGCAATGAACTGGGGTACCTGTGCCGGCCCGTATCTTCGACTTCAAAGTTATAAAACCCGCACAAACTCCACTCTCACTCTTTCGTGACAATATTTTCAACTTCATCCTGGAAAGAAAATGAGTTAGTGGTTAAGTGGCAAGAGCATTAGATCGCGGGTTCGAGTCCCACGTAGGGCACCGCTAGAATTGCGTAAGACTGCCTGATGATGGCTATTCCAGCCTTCGTTGACTTTGCTGGTAATGCTGTCTGCCTTGTTGCATAACTGTTACTCCTTCGCTTTTAACAATGAACTTGGTAGCTGCTCTGACCCGCGAGATTAGACACCAGCACAAACTCTACCGCCTTCTGTAAATAAGGTTTGCAAAGGCTCTTCCTATCTCCCTTATATATACTGACTTATTCGCTCGTGAGACTCCAATCCATTTTACTCCGCGAATACTCTTTTCTCTTTTCTGCCTTCTACTGAAGCTCGGATGGATGGAAAAAATCATCCGCTCTTCCAGTGCTGGTTTGGGAAAACAGCGTGGGTATGTAACACCACACCATGACGAATGCCGAGTGACGCCGTTTGTTTTGACAAACTGGGTGGGAGGACGGAGGGCGAGGATTTTGGCCGTACTCCTAAACACAGCCAACCTCCACACTGCTCGTCTCGTCTACATAGCACTGCACGTTTGACGGTCCTGACCGATGCTAGGGATGCGTGTTTGTACGCGCATTTGGCTTAGGACCGATGGAATCCTAGGGGTCTGGCTGAGCTCAACCTCCAACAAGTGAGCATTGTTAACTCAGGCAGAACGTTAGGAATTGTAGACGCAACTTGCGTGACTGCTGGGGCTGCAGCTACCGACATCAAAACACCGACAACCGCAGGCATAGTAACATAGACTTTGGGTGTGCGTTAGGCCCTGCGCATCCGACCTGCCCGCATCACACCTTTGTGCGTCTGCCAGAATTCGGGGAATGGGGTGCATTTTTATCCACAGAGACCGATCTCCTTGCGTGTCTTGTTATGAGTGTACGCGCCATATAATTTTCTTGGCTCAGAAGATGTCAAACCACGTTAGAAAACTTTGTTCCCGTAAAGTAGCATCCTCCGTATCAAAGCAGGCCCTGCTGCCGTCATTTTCAGTACTAAAATTTACATTAACTGCGAGTATAACCTGAGATGTGCCTAGTGCAGTATATCGGCAATTTAGTCAGTAGAAAAAACACAGGATACTTCTCACTGTATCAGCCAATATTACTATTACAGCTGCCGAGCGCTGTGATTTGGAAATCGTCGCGAAAAAAATTTGCAATAAGAAAAGAGAGATAACTGAAGTATTATCTTCTTTTGAGCTTCCCAGAGCGCTCTGTTGTCCAATAGGTCAAATTCCCCACAAAATTCTTAGCAACTCAAAGCAGCAGCGCTAGTACGCTGTCTAACATCCGAGTACCTATTTGGAACACGGAATGCGACGAACATTGTGAAGCAAATTTAGCGTAGTTGACTGCGCCTACCTTCAAATTTGCCTCAAAACCATCTAGTGAAGACTTTTACAGATAAACACCCAGCAACTGCAAACGGAACTCATAGGTCGCGTTCTGCCTTGAGATTTACTCTTGAGCTCCACCACTAGCAGCCGCACATTGGGGAAGAGTATAGTCAGCACAGTGCTCGTTGGAGCAGAAAAAGGAGATGATGCGAACACTGGAACGTGAATTTTTTCCTGAATTTTCGGATTCTGTCACAATTCCTTAATCGCAGGTAACCGTAGGATGGTCTGAATCTGGTCTGGTCAGCGCATGCCTCAGACCATTCTACGGCTATCTACGATTAAGGATTCCCGACAGAATCCAAAAAAGTCAGGAAAATAAAATCCTTGTCCCAGTGTTCGCATATTCTCCTTCTTCTTAGCAGAATATTTTTTTAGCTCGACAAACTTCCGCTTAATAAACGAAAAGTGGTAGGTGGCTACCTTACATACGAGCACTTATATTGCATGCACACTGTGAAGGATATAAACCACAGTTGACTGCTTCTATACTCATATTTGCCTCGCCAAGAACCACGCGCAACACTCCGTTTAAACATTATTGTAATAATAATCATCCACAGGCAAACGCCCGCCGATTGCAACGGATCTCATGGTGCACAACTTGATCCTGGGTATGACTAGCTGATGAATGCTCATGAGACTTAAATGGTCATTATAATTTCCCGGGTCTTCACCTGTAATGTTCATCTGTGTTGGGACGAGCCAAACAGACATAGCCTGCGCAAGAAGCTTCACGCACTGCAGGCTATCGATCGGCCACAAGCAGCAAACACAACTAGTAGTCAAATCAATTGATAATTCAAAATGTCAGCCGCTACGTCCCAGCCAATCTCGGCTGTAGCCAAAAGCTGATTGGCTCGCTGGACATAACTCACAGTTGTTTTTTTGCCCTAATTTTGTTGTACCACACACATTCAATGACTTGCGCTGACAAATTGTTTCAGTTTTTTTCAGTTTATTTGGTGAGGATAATAGGCAATGCCTTTGAAAACCCTATTTAGGGTGTGTACAAGCACCTATACATTTACCACTAATAACATAGTATTAGCAAACAGTGAGTAGTATTTTTTTACTATATATGTCTGGTTTTGAGAGTTCAGACTTGGAGGGAGGAGATTAGCATTGTTTTTTACAATATATGTCTGGTTTTTAGAGTTCAGACTTGGAGAGAGGAGAGGGGACGCATGTAATTATCCAAGCGTTGTTTGTACATTTGAAGGGAAGTTGCCTCCACGACTGACTGTGGAAGGTTATTCCACTGTTGTATGGCACGTTGCGTGAAGAATTCAGAGCGGAGGTTTAGCTAGGACATCTTCATGCGCAGCTTCATTGTGTGCCCACGGAGATGAGGCTAGAGGTGCCGCTGAAACATGTCTTCAAAGCGTAATCTTTTCTCAAGACTGTTTAATATCTTGTAAACTAGGATAAGATCCCCTCTTTGTTGCCTGTAATGCAGAGGGAATAAATTAAGGCATGCCAGTCTATCTATGTAAGTGTGGTTCTTTAGACGTTTTACTAGCTTTGTTGCCCGATGCTGCACTTTCTCCAGACATGCTGTGTCCTTTGCTAGCCATGGCCGCCACGCCTGTATGCCATACTCTAGGTGTGGTCGAACAAATGTGCCGTACACTCTGCCAGCGAGATCTTCATCGAAAGCTAGAAACGCCCTTTTGATAGCGTGCAGCACTCCCGCGGCTTTATTTGCAGCTTTGACAGATTGCAATGAGGGCTTCAGATTACTCTGTGTCCAAATGCCGAGGTCTTTTTGCGTAGGTGCTAGAGGAATTTGGATGCTTTTCAGGTGATATGTCCTGCTGCTCTGGGGGATAGTGTAGTTTGTTGGACGCAGGTGGAGGACGGCGCACTTATGCACAATGAAATCCAGCAGCCATCCCTCGGACCACGTCTGCAGTTTGCAAAGATTAATTTGCAGAGCATCTCGGTCGCTTGGGCGCTTAATGACCTGCCAGAGCTTACCGTCATCGGCGAACATGACTTTACCGCAGTCCAGTTCCTGAAGAGACCGAGAACGGAGCCTATAGGAACCCCACTAATTACATCAACCCAGTCCGATTTATCCTCCCCGATGCAAACGCGTTGTTTTCGACCGACTAAAAATGACCTGATCCAGTCCAAAATTTTCCCCTTGATGCCAAGAACGCTCAGTTAATGCAAAAGGCGTTGATTGGGCACGCGGTGAAAGGCTTTGCGGAAATCGATGCACACTACGTCCACTTCGAAGCCCTCTTCTAAAGCACTTGTCCAGGCCTCAATTGAAGTCAGTAAATTTGAATAGCAGGAGCACCCTCGCCGAAAGTCGTGTTGGAAATTTTGTATGATGTCACTTTCATCGCAAAATCTTAGTATGGCCTGCTTGACAAGGACCTTCATAATTTTGCAGGAAAGGCAAGTCAAGCTTATGGGCCGAAAACTGTTTGCAGATATCTTGCTACCTCCCTTATATAACGGTACGATATTGGCCGTCCGCCACTGCAAAGGCAAGTCCCCTGTTCTCATGATAAGCTCGAACAGAATAGAAAGAGGCACCGATAGCTCGATCGACAGTTCTTCAAGCATCAGTCCAGGGATCTCATCCGGTCAAGGAGACTTGTCTGGTTGGATGTGACTGAGTACATGTCTTACGTCTGCGACAGAAAAGGTAACAGTTTCAATAACGGCTGTATCTTCGCCCATTTCTACTCCCGACTTGTCTTCGGGGGATTCCATAATAAACGCCAATCTGAAAAACTGAAAGTAACTCTACTTTCCACGGTCCTTCCGTTAGTACGTTCCCGAGGTTATCCCTTAGAGCAGCAATGTCGTCTCGGTGCTTCCTTTGACTGCGGATGTATCCATAAAACTTCTTTGGACATATTTGTAACGTGCTTGTCTGAGTTAACTCTATCTGGCTGGCTTATTCTCTCTCTGTCTATCGTACGGGCTCCTTGGTTCGACATTCCTGTTAAGTAGAAGTACCGGGAACGTGTCATAACAATCTGCCAATAATAATCATCCGTATAATTAGTAGCAGCAGCAAGAGCAGCAACGCCATCACCGTCCATATCGTGAAGCTGCATTCCCTCATTGTTGCTGAAGTTCTACAACACTTCTAGGCTCAGTCTGTGCCTTTTTGAACCGATTCTGCGGCCAACACCAGCAAATGATCAAAGTGCTCTTAACGGTCTGACTTAAATGTAGTTAGGAATGTTATAGCTGTACATAATTCCAGGAATTTTCCTCTCTTTAAACTTCACACAACAGAAAATATAGCCACAGAACCAAAACTATAATTGACATACAACCTAAACTTAAACCTAGTCGTAAAATCAATCCTAATACTAATATTCACCCCAGCCCTAATTTCACAGGAAGTTAGTGAAAGCTGCCCGTATTGTGGACGGTTACTCTTTTAATGTCAGGTTAAAGGATGTCGTCAAAGTACTCCTTGCAATTAATTTTCCTCCCTAGAAAATTCTTAGAGGTAGGTAAGAAGGGAATAAGCTACTTCGGATACCGTAACGCTTTTGATCGTTCAAGAATTCTAGGCTTCCCGTAAATTGCCTGCACCACGACAGTCATGTCCGACGATATCCTGCCTGTGCTCCTGTTGCGACTCACGCGTGGTACTTCGTATTAGCACGAATGGTTAGCTAGCCGACCCCGGTTTCCAGGGCCCGTATGGGAGAGGACAGAGAGAAAACGAGAGAGCAGGAGGCAGCGTGTATGCAGACAGAACATGTTAGCACAAGTCGTTCTCACTCAAAGGTTTAGTGCATTTGAAGGGGAACGTAAGAGACATAGCCGAGCCAATGTGCAAATGGGCTGACAAGACTGACTGCAGCAAGGCGCCCACGAGCCCCTTCTGTGCGTAGACTCATCATGGGAATAGCGGCATTCCCAACAGCTACACAATATTGTGGTTCAGGAACGGTGACTTTCGCATGTTTTATTTTTAAAGTGCGCGTTGCACCTACTACGCTCTTTCTTCCTTCTTTATTATAAGGAGGTTTGGCAGATTTGCTTAATTTGAGTTGATCCAATTGTGAAAAAAACTCAAGGCGTTTGGCGGGATTTGAACCCACGTATTAGAGAAGACCTTTACCGGAAGCCAAATCTCTAACCGCTAAGCTACAAGCGCCCCACCTCATGCCATGAATTGAATCACACTGAAATCAATATCACCCTCCCAAATTTGCCTACCCAAGCAGGACCCAAGTTTGATTAATTTCATGGCACGAGGTGAGACGTTTGTAGCTTAGCGTTTAGAGTGTTGGCTTCCGGTAAAGGCCTTCTCTAATATGCGGGTTCAAATCCCGCCGAACGCCTCGAGTTCCTTGTTCATTCATCCGTTCAAGTCCAGTGGAGGTATAAAGTCAAGAAGACCCGTGGTAGGGTTGTACGCAGGGGGCTGGAGTCGCCAGCGCTGACTCAGATTCCACGGAGTGGAAGTGGCATAAAGAGCACTGTTGATTGGTGCTTAAAACTGCACCTACGCGTGCCACTGCCGTAATGCCCCCCTCCCTCCAATTTTCGGCAATTTTTATAGGAGCTCAACCGAAAAAAGCTGTTTTGCTCTGTTCTGCTCCAAGTGTCAGTCCAGCGCATCTACCGGGTAGCCCGTTTATGAGGCATGCGCGTTATAATCACCGCTTATTACACAATCTTACTGGTGGATCAACCCATTCAGCCCTCACTTAATAGCGTCACTCACACAAATACGACGTTCAGCCTTCCAAGGAGGGCCAGTTTCCTCCAAAGGCCTGCGCTACAGTACAGTGGAGCCCCGGTGAACAGGTTTACTCCGTTCGGGCACCAGGATCGTCGCGTGAAACGCTCGTCTTGTGATCCAGTTCACTGCTTGGCTGCAGGCGACCGAGGACGCATGCCCTGGCAGGAGGAGGACTCAACGGTAGACACAGACAAGCACACACACACACGCTGACAGCTCGTTTGCTGATCAGATGTTCGGCAAGTGAACCACATGTTCTGCTGGCTTCTTACCTGAAGTGCTCCGAGATGATGCTGTTCATCCTCCGAGGTTCCACTGTATGATTAACGCCTCCTGCGTCGTTCATTCAATAGCGCTGTAATATCATCATCATCCGACAAAGCCTCAGTTTGCAAAAGGCACTGGAATTAAGAGTTGATTGTGTTTCAGAACGCTGATTGTGTGTTTCTCCGGCAGAAGTGGCAGTCCACGAGATTTCGGCAGGCGTGGACAGGGCCAGCGAGCGAGGGGGGGGAGAGAGGCCGCGAAGTGGGTTAATTTTATGTGCGAAGGCTGGTGTCTGACGGTCTGTCCGGACCAGCCGAGGGGTGGTGCGTGTTTGAGTGGAGTGGAGGGGGGGGCGGGGGCGGGGGCAAGGACGGTCTGTGTGTCCGAGTTGAAGCCAGTTGAAGAGTTAAATTGTCGGAGTTTTGAAACAAATGAGGGGAACAGTACACTTTAGTCATCCGGCCACCGCCTCAATGCACCGGTCAATGCAAATGAATACCTTTACTTAAAACCCTGTCTGTGCGGAGAAATACTTATAATGGCCCCAATATGACTAACAAAATAATCCGATTCAGCATGAGTAATTTTCTGAGGAGTGATGTGCCTTGTATGCCCATTGCACGTTAATAATGACAAAACTGGTCAACGTTGGCATCAATTTCAAGTGCGCTATGGAATCTCAAAGTTTATCTTACCAATACATACAAGCGAACGTGCGAGTCCCAGGAATTAATTTAGAAGAAGATCCTGATCTGCTGCTGCTGCTATCTGATTATGTCTCTGATGAGGAATCCGCGACGGATCTCGGAACTTCAGGCGAATCAATGTACTGTCCTCTTATCAAGGCCTATCTTACTGTTACACAATCCCAAAGTAGAATACTTCATATTTGAATACATACAATTAGGCAAAACTGAAAACTTAGATTAAAATCACACCCCAAAATACCCGAGGGTGGGAAAACTAGGGCAGTATATGTCCCTGTGGCGGGACCTCTTCGACGGATCCGTCGGTCATGAAACTTGATGTTCATGAAATCCCTCACTTACCAGGAGGAGCGAGAAGGGGCTCGATCTTGTCGATAAATAAACAGTAGAAAGATTACTTCTACCTGAAATTTTGGAACAGCAAACTCCTGCAGCATCTTCGGGTATTTTTTCCCCTATGTCTGGTTGAGATACCATATGCTACTGGGTAATTTTGTCCTTCCTAGTCTGGTTGGGTTAACAGACGCATCGATAGTAAAGGTTCGGTCAACCCAATGACACACCGTTACATCAGTTCTAAAGTATTTATTAAGTTAGTTTGGCAGATTTGGTTAATTAAGAAGTATTCGGTTTTGTAATTTTTGCTGTCTTCCATTTTCACCCAATTCGAGGGTTGTTTTGGCTTGCGCAGACACAGGGATCTAAGATGGAATCTTAGATCTAATAAGTGATTCCGAAATTTCAACACAAAAATCATAATCTTCCGCTTAAGGTATTTGGGAACCTGAAGTTGGTTTCTGTGGAGCTTTCGATCGCTCTGAAGTATCGGTTGATTGAGCTTTTAGTTAATACTAAGCCGGTAGTAGCCTTCCTTGTGGACCTTCTTGGGCTCTGATCGAACGCCACTTATGAAAGCTTGCTGTTTTAATTCATGATAGAAGTAACCGGTTTCTCAAAAGCCGATCCCACATCCAGAAGTTTGATATGCTTAGCATAAATTACGCTCCTTTTTAAAGCAGTTTGACAGCTACAAAGCTTCCTTACATCTCGCTAAGCTGCAGTCAGTGAGTTCAAGGCATCCTGACAGGCGAAACTTTAGCAACAGCGCTAAAATTATTGAGCCATGAACACGAAAAAACCTGCAAATCCCAGGCTTCCAAATATGGATGGCTCTATGTATTTAAGAATTGTGTCTAAGGAAAAAAATCGTAAAAATATATAAATTGTGCAGTACACTTCGGAACAACGCGCATTGAGAGATTCCTCTCGCATCTGCCTACAGAAAACTAAAGACTCTAACTCAAGTTGTTCCTTTTCTTTTCATTCTACAGGTTGGCAGAGTGCATGCAATGGACCGAGATGCCGACCCAAAGAACAGTCGCGTGCGTTACAGCATCAATGAAAACTCCGGCGACGAGGGCGTTCGCGTCTCTCGCATCTTCTCCATCACCTATGCCGGCGAAATTTTCACTGGCAGTATGCCAATCGACAGGGAGACAATGCCCATCATCACTTTTTCCGTAGCTGCCACTGATTATGGCGATCCCCCACTCTCTGCCTTCGCCACTGTGGTCATTCGCGTGGAGGACATTAACGACAATGCGCCGCAGTGGATCTTCCCACCACCTTCAAAGCACTCAGTCGCCCACGTTAACATCTCCCTGTTTTCCACCGTGGGTCTGGTGGTGGCTCACCTCAAGGCGGTCGACCCGGACATTAGCGCTGCCGGCCAGGTGGAGTACGAGATCCTACGCGGTAACCAGCAGGGCTACTTTGCTCTGGACAAGACCAGTGGCACGCTCTATTTGGCCAAGCTGCTGACTCTGAACTATAACGAGAAGCCGAAGCCGAGTGGGACCACCTCAACAATAGGGCAGAATGAAGGAGGACAGAGCAGCAGTGATAATGAGGTCGTCGTCTCACCCCCAACTCTATTTACACTGTCCCTCAAGGCGTCTGATAATGGGGAGCCCCAGCGCAGCAACATGTCCCTGTTGCGCATCTACGTCCAATCAGATGACGGGTTTGTCAACCCCCTGCCGTTGGGCCCCGGTGCCTCCTCTGGCGGCGCCTATGGGGAGGGGCTCGGTGTGGCCGGTCGTCAACAGAAGGAGTTCACCAGCCGAGGCAACGCAGCCGGCATCGCTGGTGGCCGTCGCATACTCGATCGTGATTGGCTGATTATGATTGTCATGATCATCATCACCCTGTTGGTTTCTGTGCTGCTCATAATGGCTATTGTGTTTCTGCGCTGTCGGCAGACGGTGGGAGATCGAAGCAGCGGCAGCGGCAGTGAGGCTCAAAATGCCAGCCTGATGGAGACCCGGCTGGCGCATGCGAAACCGCCGTCGGCACCAGCCCAGTCCTGGTGGCTCTCCAGATTCTCACATGATCCGCCCGGCGGGCAAGCAAGACTGGGAACTGCGACCCTGGACAAGTCCGGTTTCACTCTGGAATCAGCCAAGCGAAGTGACAGCCTTTACCTGCACGGATCACAAGGCCACTATGGCTCGGCCACCGGTATGTTCAACCCGCTGAACGAAAAAAGATAAAATCAAACAGCGTATATGGATACTGGCAACAGTAGCTTATGTAGCCCCTTACATTAAGCCATACAACCTGCATGTTTTCCTAAAAAAACGATGGTTATCGGGTTTTATGGGCGCGGAATTAGGAAACGCAGTGACATGTACTTTAATAAATGCTAAATGTATTTATATTTAAGGTATTTAGAAATGTAGTTGATTTATATCTGCAGATTTTCCTAATCTGTATTATCATATAGCTTATTGCGGAAAAACACGATTATCAAATTGCAGGTTTCTTGAATTTCCTGAAAATTTGAAATGGTGGTTAGGAGGTCGTCTACTTCAACTAACCTGTGGTCCAACTTACAGTTCTAGAGCTAGATTAGCATAGGCCGCGGCGCTAAGCGCCATGCACACCCTCAATTTACATGCGGAACAACCTGCTCCCAGTAGCCACAGGAAGCAAATTCGACATGGTTTTTTTAGAAGACGCGGCTGTCGGAGGAAGAAGTTTCTCTCTTTGACGTTTCTCAGCCACTTTCGAATCCACCATCGGAAACGGTATCAAATAAAAGTACTGAATGGACAGTACGGCTACAGTATTTGTTTGCTCAGCCAACTCAGAGTCGTAAATTGCCTCAGTTTCCTCATCAGTTTTGGATAGTGGCTTGATAAATACTTGTTCACTTGGTTCCCCAATGCTGGCAATTTAGTCAGTGTTCGTCTGCACCTCCCCTGTGTCTCAGCACTAATTTGAAGACGGGTTTGTTCATAAAATGGCAACCAGTGACCAAGATTTAAGCTGCTCTCACCTCACGCTCTCGTCACTTTCTGCAAGAACTGAAACGTTAGCCGGGGCCCGTATGGTGATCCTGAACCCGATAAATGGCCCCTGCCTTCCCACTGCTGTCACGTGTTTAGCCAACCAGACCCAGAGTAATCTCGCAGATAAGTTGCTGTAGTTGTTTTGTTTGCAATTACATAATATCTGATACGAGTCTCGCGACTTAAGTGTGTGTCGTAGCCCATAGTTGGATCAGGAATCCCCGCCGGAATCCAAACTGGGAGTAGTTGGGAGACGGAGAAAAGCCGCGACCTCGACCGGCTTGAGCCACAGGTCCGCGGGAGTGAGGTGGGTGCCTGGCCGAGAACTGCAGGCGAACAGATGACGGCAGTCATGCGGCGAGACGCCGCAGTCGGGACAGCAGTCGGGTGTGGATGGGTCAAGCCGGTGCTGGTACTGGCGAAGGAGCATACAGTAGCCACTGCGTAGTTGCGCCAGAGTACAGCGAGTGACCCTCGGGAGATGTCGTTCCGAGGCCGCAATCGGAGGTGGATAGCCACCCAAAAGGACCGGGGGACGGTAACCTCGTTTCTCCTCGACAACGAATCTCTGGTGGAGACGCTGGAAGCCTGTCTTGGTGGCAGAGCTATCAACAGGTAGGTCCGCGAGAGACGAGGCAACAGCTTCCTTGTGGAGTGCTCGAATAGACGGCCGGACGTTGCGGCAGGGCTCGGGAGCGGTGCAACGGTGATGATTGGGATGGCCGGGTTGCGAACAACTCCACCAGAACTGCTGGCTAAGGAGAGTGTTGTGATGGGCGACCGGTAGAACAGAAGCCTCTGCATGAAGATGATCTATAGGCGACATTTTATAGCAACCCGTGATCGTGCGGAGGGCAGCGTTTTGGGCTGACTGGAGGCGGCGGAGGCTGGAAGAGCTTATCGTAGGAGACCAGATTGATGCCGCATAAGTGAGGTGCGGCTTGGCCAGCGCCTTGAAAGCAGTCGACAGAGTCTCTTTCGCACAGCCCCAGGATGTGCCTGCTAGAGCCTTGAGGACCTTGGTGCAGCGGCTTACTTTGCTTGCGGTCTCCCTGGCATGGTCTGCGAACGTGAAGAGCGGATCAAAACGCACACCAAGGAGTTTGGGCTTGCGGACGAGCGGTAAGGACGCCCCATTGACGGTGATGACCGGGTGACGATTAAACTCCTTCGGATCAAGCGTAAAAACAGTTACGGACGACTTGGCTGCCGAGATCGTCATTCCGCGCTGGGTGAGGAAGTTTTCGACAACAGGCATGAACTCCGTGAGGAGCTGTGCAGCCTGATCGATTTCATGGTGCCGGCAGAAGAACGTAATATCGTCCGCATAGGATACCACTTGCACAGGTGCCCGGGGGAGTGGGAGCTCTCGCATGTAGATGTTTAAGAGTGTCGGGCTGAGCACAGAGCCTTGAGGGACGCTACAGGACTGCTTACGGGGCTTGGAGAGAGCGCCCCGGAAGAGGACACGATCGTGACGGCCACGGATGTAAGCCGCCAACCATCGGACCAGGCCAGTCGGGACGTTCAACGAGACCAAGTCCTGCAGGAGCTGATCATGGCGGACGCAGTCAAAGGCTCGTGACAGGTCAATTGAGACTGCCACGGTCCGCGAAGCGGGCTTCTGTTGATGGAAGCCCTCGAGGATAGCGTCGCTGAGCTCGAAAAGCGCCGTTGTAGTTCCACGACCTGATCGGAAACCATGTTGGTGGCAAGATAGTTCCGCCACAGACGTCAGAAGTGGGTGGATGAGACGTTCCAGGATCTTCGCCAATGGACTGAGGAAGGCAATTGGACGATAAGAGGTCGCTAGGCAGGGGTCCTTACCCACTTTGACCAGGGGGATAATGATCGACTGGCGCCAGCAATCAGGGATGATTGAAGTTCCCAGTGAAAGGTTGAAGAGGGCGGCAAGGTAGGCAGCCACCTTCGGGCCGATGTGGCGCACATGGATAGGCGCCAGACCATCTGGTCCTAAGGCTTTCGAAGCTCTCATTTTCTTGACGGTGGTGAGGATGGCATCAGCCGAAAAGGAAATGTCTGGGGGCGGGGCTTTATGGAGGAGGCGAAGAAGGGGGCGCTGGCTTTTGGGACTGGGCGCCGAGCGGGGCGAGAACAGCTTGTTCATCTTCGCGGCGATCTTACCGTTGTTGGAAATGAACTTGCCGTCCCCAAAGCTAATAGACTGGTTTGATGTATCAGCCCGGGGTTTGGTCAGGTTGCGTAAAAGCTTCCAAGTGGCAGCTGAGTTGCCGCTGAAATTACAATCTGAAACTAGTTCATGCCAGCGTTGGCGTTTGCCATCGTTGATAGTCTTAGTGATTAAGCCATTCAGTTCGCCAACGCGCGGGTCACTGGCGTCACTCGCTCGTAATTCGTCTCTCTCTCGTTCCAGGCGGGAGGCTTCGGGTGGATAGTTAGGACGAAGAAAGGGAATGCGGCCGTTAGGGATGTGGTGACTTGCTGCTGCCAGGAGTATTCGACGAAGGGCTCGCTCCGCCATGTGGACACAGGTGGGAGGCGGTAGGCCATCGATCTCGGCTTCGCATTCGGTCGTGAACGCTGCCCAATTGGCTTTCTTGAAATTAATGAAGTGCCGGTTGGGGGCCTTGATACGCTCGGCGGCGGTGGCCAATTCGAGCACAATGGGGAGGTGGTCGCTACCCAGGCTGATTTCCGTCTTCCACATGGTGGAGGCTACCAGACTGAGACTGGCGAGGGAAACATCGGGCGAGCTGGAGGCGCCGTTGGTCGGGAGCCGCGTTTGGCTGTTCTCGTTGAGAACGGCAAAGGGGGCGTGTTCTATTTCATCAGCCAGAGCTTCTCCACGGGAGTCGGCTGCCAAGTTAGAGCACCATAGGTCATGGTGAGCGTTGAAGTCACCTAGCACCAGACTGTCTCCAGAAGGTAAGTAGGGAGCGATAGAGGCGGTGAAACCGGGAGAACAACTGGAAGTTGGAGGAATGTACACGTTCACGACGGTTAGCGGCGCCGGGCCAATGTCAAGGGAAATCGCCAGTACTTCCGTGGGATCGGCTCCAAGCAGGGGAAGCTGGTGATGGGCAATGGATTTGTCCACCAGGAAGGCCAAACCTCTGCCTTTGTTGCGGCCGCGGTCGCGACGGACAATCGTGTAATCGGCACAGGAAGGGACCTTAGTGGAGTTAGACCACTTTGTCGTTTGGATAGCCGCCACAGCTATGCTGTGCGAGCGCATGAAGGCCAGGAGCTGGTCAAGCTTCCCAAGGAGGCCGTTGGCGTTGAATTGTAAGATCTTGAGACCAGGTGGTGAGGTAAGGTCGGAGACCAGAGGATTTGGGTTCAGGACTGGACGGGCTGGAGGCATGGAGATCGGTGGGGGCACGGGACAGCTGGGACACGCGAAGGCGGGCGACCAATCGGCAGCCGTGGCGAGGCCACTGCAGCGGAGATGGCACCAGCCATTGCAGGAGCCGCAACGTACAGACCAGTCGCGGCGGCCCAGACGGACTCGGCAGAACGAGCAGTACCAGAGAGGTCCAGGGTTGGCCTCGATTCCGGCGGCGAGGAGGAGGAGTCGGAGCAGCGTGGCCGGGAGGGGCTGTTCCGTCATCAAAAACACGGATTGGGCGGAGGGGAGAGTTGATCCAACGTAGGGAGATGGGTGTAGCAGACCTTGGCCACCGGGAGGGCGGGTGGGAACGCGGTTCGTAGACGCGTCTGCTGTGGTTCCCTCGCGACTTAAGTATTGGGACCTGGTGGTGTGTATGTAAATTGTATGTAAATTCACATCAAAGTAGCGCAAATGCCGCTAAGGAGATGAATGCTGGAGGTACTACGTAGTGGAGGGCAGGGCTACATAGCAAAATCAAAGAGCGTGCACATGTTGAAGCCATTTCTCTTATGTTTGGGGCAATTATAAATCAGAAGATATCATGAAGTTTATCGTCGTTGCTTGAAATAACTGTCCTTAGGTAAAAAAGCACGTTGTTCACCAAAATTATCACTTTATTCGCGTGAGCTTGCAAAATCTTTCTGGAGTCCATTATTTAAGAGAAAAGTAACAATAAAAAAAGTCAGGTAACAGTCAATTTATTCACTTAAAACCACTCCCTTATTTCACCGAATTTTGACCCAGCAAAAAGGTAAAACATAGCTATATTGACTGCGAAAGAGGGAGTTTGTTTAAGGTTTTTCAATGTCTTCCAGGGTTTCGGAGGCGACAAAGATGTGATTTACCAATTAAGCATTTTTTGACCTTGCTTGTAAACTGGCAATAAATAAATGATAAATGATAGAAGGCAGAGGCCAATCAATCAATCAGTCACCTGTGACGTCAGTCAAAAGAGGCCTGCGCAGGGCTGGGTATGCCAGCGTAAGATCAATTAATCGCTTGACTCAGTCCGCATATGAGGCCCGGCCTACGATCAATTCTCTGTCTGACTTGCTCCCAGAGTGGGAAGTTATCCATCCAGTGGCAAAGTTAAACTCCTGTTCCGTCTCGTAGATGTGGACAGCCCACAGAGCCCACTTATGCTTCTGCATGCACAAACCACGCATCCATCCAGTCTGTCCTGTGTAATCTCGAGGACAGTTTTTGCAGTAAGTTTAAAAGCTCAGACTAATAAAACCCCGCATTCCGGTTGTCAACGAGCCATTTTCTTCTTTTTTTATGTATACACACCTCCAGAGCGAAAATTTGCCTCAGTTCGTCAACTGCTTTTGTATAATAGTTCGCGCACCAGGCCAATATGTTCGTTTGAAAATCCTTGTCCTCTTTTAACTCCAAGCGCCTAGTGGATTTTTTCTGCATAGAGGAACTGAGCTCTCCATTGTGTATGTTTTTGTGGCCTATTTATACTAACTGACGTCGTATTCTTATCACTTCAGGCCAATTCATACCAGACACCTTGAAATCCCTCGATGGCACCTACAATCGCATATCCCCGGCGGTGCTGGTGTCTCAAACCATGGCCACCCTCCAAGGCGGAGAACATGGGCCCCAGCACCATCACCACCAGAGAGAGGACGGTTGTCCGGAGGGCTGCACCGACAGCCCTCCACCAGCCAAGTTTGCCGGCAGGTCAAGTGTCGGTGCTTGCCTGGTACCGACCAGCGATGAGCTGACCCCCCAACTCTTCCGCATTGCCTCCACACGGGGGGCACCAGCCTATCCCCTCGATGGCAGCGGTGGTAGCGGCAATTTTGTGAGCGCAGTTGCCAGCTGCGCAACCACCAGCAGCAACAGCACAACGCTGCCGAACAACCGGCCCGGGATCGGCATCGCCCATCCCCAGCGCTGCTACATGACCATCAATCCTGACCTATATGCTGTCCAGTACCCCGCCTATGGACAGCTAAAGTACGCGGGATGGAATCTGCTGGCTGGACCAGCCAGGCGAGCCAGTTCTCCCAGCAGAGGTGAGGCGTGTTTTGATTCCGCCGAGGCGCAGTACCTCCTCGCAGAAAATAATTCCCCCACTGGTGGCGGAGGTTGTGGTGGGGGTAGTGGGGGCCACGGTGGTGGCGGTGGTGGAGCTTCCGTCGGTGTGGATGATGATGATGACGACAGGCATCCAAGCCCCTCAAATAAGCCCGGCGCCAGTGGTGCGAAGCAAGCCGATCGAACAGGTGGCCCACCCGGCGAGGGTGGTAAACAGCATGAACCCAAGCGTTGCCGCTTCAAGACAATGCCGAATGTAATCGATCTGGTAGACCGGGACAGTCCTCAACCTCCGCTGTACAATAGTCGCAGCAGAGAGGGTAAGCTGGCGTTTAATATCAGAAGCCGCAAGTAGATACCAGTTCTATCTGTTTCCCCAAAACCTAGCCTTTTCTATTAGACATTTCCCCCCCCCTTTTCAGAAAACATAGGTACCAACTGAAATCAAGAGGTTTTGATAAGCAGGCAAATTCTCCGAAATAGAGGATATATCTTGCCTGAGGAATAATAATTAAGCGGACCTGCAAAAGCACGGGTTTCCAAAGAGACCTCTTTTAGTCTTATTAGGATGCATCGCTCAGTTCTAGAAAGTGTGGATTCACCATCGTCTGAACACTAATATGCATACGGGTGGTACCACTATTCGTTTTTGATGAACGTTCATCTGACCGCTAACGAAAGGCATGTGTCTCGTTCTAGTTTGGGCCTCGACAGAAACCCTGACAGCTGTAGCAGCTGATAGTATGGGCAAATACTATTGCCGGTAAAGTTCTCGTGGTCTTGATGGTTTAGATCGAGCTCGTGGCTCAATGGATTGGGGGTTTGACTCTGATCAAAGAGGTTGTGCGATCGAGTCTCAGGTGGATACCTCTTGGGTTTGGCTATGACTGTCCGACGAGGGCTACTAAGCCATAAATGGCTATTCCAGCCTCCTTTGTCCTTGCCGGCTCTATTATCTGCCTATGGTCCCACTCTGGTCACCCTGTAATAATAACTCAGTTACGGATGCAGCGTGACAGTCGAGGATTATAAACCGGGAGAACGATTGCCTCCTCTTTCGAGATATAAACCTAACACCTAGTCTGCTGGCGGTTTGGCAAGTATGCCGATGCGACCATCCTGGACCCTGTCAGAGTACGCTCTGACCGTTTTCGGAGCTTCTGAATTAGAAGTGACCTAGGCATGCATGCGTTAGTCCACTGATATTTATCATGTGGTTTCTGATATCTAAGTTCTTTGCTTCCATTAGAAAATAGTGCCAGCATGAAGCAACAGCCTTGGATCAAGTGTTTGCAAGTTCTCAACTGAATACCACCCAGGCTAATTCTGAAAACCCAGAGTACTTACGGACCATAAACCACAAGAACACTAGTGGCCCCTAAGTCTCCTAATTGCGTACTGTAACGACAGCCAGTCAAAGAGATGCCAGGGTTTTAATTTTAGCCTGTTTTGGGCGCATAGTAAATTATTTTTATTGCACAGCCTTTTGATTGTCCGCTGGCAGGCTGGGAATAAAATGTGACTTTGTAATTGACTTCGGCTGGAATACTACTATCAATTTTCTGAGCACAGCTAAAAAGTCCCTGCCCAGGAGTCTATGCTAATTTCCCAGAGAAGGGAGACTAGGGTTGCCATTTCTGGCCTAGTAGCCGTTATAAGATACTCATACCCAACTCCAAATGTTGCCCCAGGAAATGATGTTCCTCTCGAGGTCCGAACCTGCAACCTTTTCATTTAGAAGTCCTGTGCTCTAACCACTACGCCACGGGCTCGCTATATTGTTGGTTTTTGATTGAAAATATACAGTAGCAGATAGGCGTCCATTGATCAGTTAGAGTACGCGCTCGTCCGTTCCTGGCGCCTTTGGAGCTCACACTCGAGCTTACGCCGCAAAGCAGCTAATGGACGGACCAGTGCGTCCTCTAACTGATCGGTGTACGCACATCTGCTATAGTGTAGTGTTCTATGACACCCAGGGGAGTGATACCGAGCTCAAAAATGGAACCAGACTATCATACTCCTAGAGCATGGGTTTAATTCAAATATCCATATGTAAAATATCAGAATTGTTAGCTAAACCCCAATTCCCCCTTGTAACGGTCTAGATAGTGGGTGTATTGCAGGTTGTTAAGTGAGTTTAACCCAGCAACTACGATCTTCAGACCATGATTACTTAGCAGAGGAGAGTTCGGTGAAGGCCAAAGTGGTAGGAAGAATATATTGTGTACACAGAGGAACGGTGAATACATGGACAAGGGCTAGAGTTGGATAGCATACAACCGGCCATTAGAGCCAGTTGAGACCAAGTGCCAGTTTGAGAGCAGTCAGGCCAGTACACAGAGAGAGAGAGCGTTCCTTGGATAGGTCGGCCTGTGGTTGGTTGGACAGCGTGTGGGTAGAAAATCAACCTGTGCGGCTTTAGTCTCACGCGCAAGTAAGTCTGGCGGCCGCCATGACCTTGAGGTCTAGACGGATTGAGGCCACAAAAGAAAGGCCAGGCATCGGGCAGGCAATGACCCACCACAATTGTACTCGGATCACGACAATCATCAGGCCGAATCCCTGGTTAAAAGGCCGAAAGTACCCAAGAGAGAGTTTTATTCTGTACAGAACGTACAATTGCTGTCCTAGGTGGCAGTGACCACTGGCGATGCCAGGCCTCGTGTTGACTGCGTCCAGCCAGAACTGACAGGGGATGGGACAGTGGTGGGAGCCGCTTTAATATTACTTAGGAGAAGGTCCAAGTGTTCTCTTATTGGTGTGTTGCAATTGCCCGAGGGAATTTCGCGGGCAAAGGTCTTTGTTGGATCAAGCGAGGGGTGGTGTATTAAAGTGCCCTTAAGCAGGCATGCTTATTTGGACGCGCCTATATATGCAGGCGTGTGTGCACGTGTGTGCGTGACTGAATAAGCTGAGGTCAACTGTGGGGGCCGCCGGGACGCCTTTGGACAGGGAACGCCTGTGCAGCTGTTATCCATTAGCTAGAAGCAGCTGCGAAATCAAGCCTCGAGGGATGGGGCGCCAGTTAGGGAAAACATTGGAACAGTTTTTTGTGGCACCGCATGTATTTGGTGCAGCAGGCCTTGGAGGACAAAAGGGGAACAGGCATTGTGGCCATCCGCCACACCATTGCTATTGCATACACACCGACAGCCTATGCTGGTGCTCCGGAATTCACCTGAAAGTGTTTGGTCTATTCAACGGCAAGATACTGTACCGCAAAATTTAACAGGACGCTACCAACGCTTTTTGCACGTTTATCAATGAAACAACAGCTTGGTTCTAATTACCAAGAAGGCAAGTAGGAGCTCTATGAGGGGGGCATTTTGAAAAAAAAATGAAAATAAGAAGGAGTTTTGCCTCACAATGCCAAGCTCCTTATGGTACCGAATTGACGCTTTGCAACGAGCGCGCTATCCACTGATAAGTCTGTGGGAACGATTGATCACATTCCACATCCCTTCGCCACGAGCGCCTCAAGCCTAATATTTTTTCTTTTTTCGTTCTGACGACCAATGCATTAATGCCTAGATTGAGAACAGCCCCCAATTTATTTGAGAGTATTTTTAGGGCCGGATTCCCTGCTATAGCAGCCGTGCCCTTAAAGTTGCTTGTTCCAATCCTAACCAAAAATATGTAAATTAGTCAAACTATCTAATCAATATAAGTAGTACGTATTTTCTGAAATGTTATTAATTAAGGCTGCTGATTGTCTCTAATTTCCGAACGATTCGATTTACCGCTTCAGATCTTAGCGATGCAACCACAATCCACGATGCAACCCATTCACGAAAGGCCACGGATTCCTCCGATCCACTCAGCTCCGACACTTTGATATTTGATATTCAATGAGATTCGTGCCACAAATTCACCTGGACACCCGCCCCTCCTCCCTTAACAGATTTGCCCAATCACTCTCCTCTCGTGTATACCTATGGGAAGAGTTCTGATGGAACCCAATTAAACTATATGAAACAGTTTTTAAGGGCTTGTAAATTCTCTCTAATAAATAACCACCTCAAACAACCTGCTTTCTTCTTTGTATTCATGACAACTTATCGAGGTCTTAACATCATCTTTGATCGTGAAGCCTAAAGCAAAATACGTGGACCGGGCAGAAAAATGTTCCATGGCGTAACAGAACTAAAGCCATCAGATAATCACGGGAGACTACGGACATTCACTTCTACTCACTAAGCTGACTACAAGCCGATTTGACTAGTCTTTGGTCGCTCGAGCGTGAAGAGGTAAGAGTGGGATTCGAAGAGCATTGCATCAAATTTGGACAAAGGGGGATACTACAGTAGATGCTACGGATCACGCAACATTTTGACATAGGCGAAAAATTTAAACTCTTGTGATAATTGGTGTTGACTCAGGTTGTGATGCTTCTTATCGTATAGTCTATTCTGAAGTTTATTTCGTTATGCTAGGATGCGGGCATTTTAACGAGGTTCGTTCTGATCACTAGCAAAACGTATGGATTGTAAAAACTGGATACTTAAGTAGCAAGCCTTTGAATCATTGATTTTGACTGCTTTTATAAATTCAAATATATTCTGTTGAACATTATTTCTTTTACTCGTTTGAAAGCAAACTGTGCCTTCTTTAAATTTATCCTCAAAGAAAGGGTAGCTATCGGTTATAAGCAAGTTGCTCAATAGCCGAATAATTTTCTAGTCTAGTGACTGCTACACTCGATTTCAAGGTATAAACACTGTGCACTGCGTACATCCTGTTTAAGGAAAAGTACGTTTTCGCCTACTATTTCAGGAAGAAGTCACATAGTTGTCATAAAATATTGAAATAGCTGTGGAACATATTTTATGCAGCGTAGGCAGCATTAATAAATTGACGGATCTGATGTATTATGAATAAACACCTCACAGTTTTAAAACAGCTCATAATTACCAACTTTTTTATACCCAAAGCTGCCCTTTTTTGAGTATAAAATTTAAAGGAGGCGTAAGTGACTATCAAACAAGTACAAGAAATATTTTTTGTGCATTTTTTCCACAAAATATATTTGAATTTATAAAGGCAGTCAAAATAACTGTTAAAAAGGCATACTGCTTAAGTATGCAGCTCTTAAAACAGATAATGTTTGCTGCTATTTATAACGAAGCTCGTTAAAACGCTGGCATCCTATCATGACGGAAAAAACTTCAGAATATACTGTATGATAATGAGTATCACAACCTGAGTCAATTCCGATTAGCGAAAGAGCATCAATCTTTCGCCTACGTCGGAATGTTGCGTGATCCGTGTGGTTCACTGAAGGTTTTCAATGTCATTAATTTGTGCGGAAAACAGCTGTGTTTTAATTTGATCGCTAGCCCCCCCCCGACGACCTTACTTCGCCTCCCTAATTACGATAGTGGTTTTGCGAAAGATGGCACATGAAGCAACTGGTTTAATTAAATTAGGGCTTTGTGGATTAATTCCTAGTCACTTAACTGGTTGGCATGGAAGACATTGACAGTCTAGGCTTAATTCATCGGTCGTCTTGCGGTATTTTTACGCATAGAAAAGGGGTAATGGAACAAGCCGCAGCTTAGCACACGAATGTAACGGATAGGGGTTTGACGTAAAAGAGGTAGAATTAGATTCGGCCTCACAAGATCTATGCCTCGCAGTCTTACAAACGGTAACGGTTTCCTACCGCTATTCTGAGCAGTCCAGCAAACTACGTAATAGATACCGGAAGCACCTGTCACTTCAAAGTCGGGTGGCTCAAATTAATTTATTTGATAAGTAACTGCTCCGATTTGTCTGCTAAGAAAATTGCAGCTAATAAGGGTAAAGGGTAGACTCTTAGTGGGAAAATCGTAGTTAAATGCAACAGTGACGTCATTCCTGTCCGTACCCGTAATGGATACTTCTAGCAAAAAGACGTGGTCCGGGAAATAAATCAATTTCGCTAGTTTCGTACCGTTGAACTTCAAGCGTAATTTAGTACGATGTTTGACGCAAAGGACGAAGAGGATTTGCTCGACTAGTAGCAGTGAAAAGAAACGTAAGATTGTGGAAGTGTGTTTCGACAAAATGGGTATCCTAGTCGATTTATCGCTAAAAACATGGCTGAAAGGCCGCAAAAGCCCTCAATATCAACAGTAGACAAGAAACGCATATTTATTAGGGTCCCATTTCAAGGGTACGGATCAAGCTGACTTCTAAGGTGGCGCCTGAGTCAAGCCCATGTATTGTTCTCAACTACTCCCGTTCTATACGGAGAGATCAAGGATAAACTGCCAGCTCAGAACACCTCTATGTACATATATTCTGACTGCTCACACGCACACGTTCAAATTTGTGCATGTATATATGTTACTCACTGTTTATAGTGACATATTTGATGTAAGATATTTCATGCATACCGTTTTCAATAGGGTCTTCAAAGGCATTGCCAACTACCCTAAATATACTGAATTATTTACCTGTTCCTGTGGGGCAGGATATATTGGTCACACGAGCCGGCATTTATTCAAATGAGTAAGAAAACATATCCCAGGATGGTTAGGGAAGGGCCAAATTAAGGGCATAAATAGTTCCGTTCCAGCGCAACTGGAAGACTGAGACCATCTCGTGGATGCCAAAAAGGCTTTCCGAATGATCTACCAGTTGCGTTCGAGGTACTCAAAATTCCTCGGACAGCGTCTGTTGACAACGGCAGAAGCGGCCGCAATCAGGCTACGCCGACCGATCCTGTGTTCCCAAAAGAACTTCATCGCGGCGCCGCAGTTACCTTGGGCAAAACTAGCTAAGACGGCCACACAAGGTGAACCACTGGCCTCGGAAATGGGCCCACGCAGGGACGACCAAATCCCAAATCCAACCTCACACACCTTATCACCTGCCTCGGATGTTGGGCCGCCTATAGATTGACATTCTGACCGCAACTCCCCCAACCACCCCCACCTCCATCCACTGACATTGACAACAATAACACTAAATTTGTTCACCAACCAGCGTAGGTGATTTATTTCATTACCATACAAATGTAAAGGCCTGATGAGAAATTATCGAAAACAAACGTATGTTCGCCAATTTATCTTCTGAAATTTTCCATGGGAATTTTCTTAACTTTAAAATACCTCTAACCCTTAACCCGTTAGCCTATCCTGGTGGATTAAATTGATTGGGTAAAACCCTTGCCGCTACGATATTCAGAACCAGAAAGTTAGACACCAAGTTGGGGGATTAGTGTTTTCTGTACAGAGGTAGTGGAGAATAGGCTGGAGGACATTTAGAGTCGAAAGAATGTGCGCCTGTAGGGGTCTAAACCATGAGTCTGCTCAGAGCATTACAATTATCACGCCTCGTTCCGTAGCAGAAGAAGAGGGGTAAGAACAGTAGGGGTCGTTTATTGTGTACAGGAACTCAATGGTGGTCTGAATCGCAGACGCGCGGCACGCCCCGGGCCCTGCACACGCGCGCGTGCGTATGTTCGTGAGCTGTGGGCGTGAGCGAATAAATGTCATGCGGGAGTGAGTCACTAGAGGCTTGATCAACTACTTGGTCAATAGAAGTCTGTGGCACCTGTGATTGGCTGGCCCAGATGGAGTTAGAGCGGTGAAGTCACGTGCACTTTGCGCACTTGGCGCCAGCGCTACACGCCTGCACACGAGAGGGGCGGCGTCTGAAGTGTGTGAGAGTGACAGTGGTCAGAGTGAGGTATTGTATGAGTCAGCCTAGGAGGTGATTGGCCAGACCGGGATAGGCAGGCACTGGTGCACGTGCTAGCAGCCACCTTAGGCGAGCGTTCACGCAGAGTGAGGTTGTAGTGGTAATTGCCTGCCCGATGCCTGGCCTTCCTGTCGTGACCTCCAGCCGTCTAGATCTCAAGGTCGTGGCGGTTGCCAGACTTACTGGCGCGCGTGACATGGACCACCCATTTAGATGTCCACACACACGCTGTCCAACCAATCACAGGCTGACCTAGCCAAGGAACGCTCTCGCTCTCTGTCGTCTGGCCTGACTGCTCTCGAACTGGCACTTGGACCGCGGCCGGCTCTCCTGCTGGTCGTAAGCTCTCTAAGTCAAGTCTCTGTCCATTTATTCTCCGTTCCTGCGTACACAATATTCTCTTTCTGACACTCTGGCCTGAACTGACTTGTCCTTTACTAAGTAACAATGGTCTGAAGATCGCAGTCGCTTGGGTTTAACTCACATAACCCCCTGCGACAAGGTTAATCCAGGCCATTAAGGCAAACGTTAACCTAACCAGAGCATTAAATATAAAGCAGAAACGCCAAATCTGGTCTCAACCCAAGCCTGCAAACTTTAGCCCTAAGATTAACCAAACTCCTAGCAATAACTCTACCACTGAGCCAGGTACAAGCTTTTGTAACGGAAGCGCAGGCCAAGATATCTCCACGCAATGCGTTGCCAAATTTTTGCAACGGAGCCTAGGCCGAAATATTTGCCTTCTAACTTCGCCTCATGTGAGCCCCCAAAGAAAGAATACGACAAGAATTATGCAACGGCAGAAGTCTTAAGGTATTAGAGGTACCACAAATCTAGGGAAGCAAACATGTGTAAACGATGTCCATTGAGCCAATCAGATTTCCTTCTGAAATAGTGGCCGGTCACATTGGCTGACGGTAGTTTGAAGTCTGAATTATCGATCGATTGACAGCTTTTGTACGGTCGCTCATGTAGGCCGATCGATAGCCTGCGTGGGTGCGGCTATGCTTCGCAAGCTACTGCTTGCTAAGGCTGTTAGTTAGGCTGTCCTAACACGAGCAACTTTAACGTCAATTGCACTAGCTGAGCTTCAAAGCCACGTATTACGCAACCTCGTTCGCGACCTATTGACAGGAAAATCGTATTGAAACGCACGTTTTTTTTAAAAAGGTTGCTTTTTAAACAGCTGTCCAGATGGCTTACACACCATACCCAAAACAAATGAATAGACGGTAAACCTCTCCACGAGAAAACCTGGGACACGTTAGCATCTACAGAGAAGTGCCAAAATAGGAACTCTGTTGACAAAACCATTTGAATTGTGAAAATTCCAATCAGAGAATTAAAAAGACTAGTTCGGCGAGCGTACTTAGGCGTTCCATGACCCCGTTCATACATAAAAGTACTGACCCGACGAGAATCTACCAAAAGCATACGTACGCTTGCCAACCTAGTCTTCCGTATTCTCTGATGGAAATTTTCGCAACTTTAAATAGAATGATTCGTTTTGGATCCCGCTGTTATTTTAAAACCAAAAAGGCCCGCATATTTAAGACAAACGTAGACACCACTTCTGAACGAGTTTTCTTTCGGTCTCTTGCAGCAGTTTCCTTCAGTTAATTCATTTCTTCAAAATATTACTTATGTTTAGTTCACATGCCCTTATGTATCGAAATATATTGTATTGAAAACACAATAAAAACAAACTTATGCTAGTTTTGAAATGCGCGTACTTAAACGTAGTTCTAAAGTCTAGTGGTAGTCAAGATTGTAAAGACTCCGAAACTTGGCTCCATCAATTTACTCTTGGAAGTTACTTTAAGTGGAACCCTACTTGAATCTATGTTCACTTGGCGGTCTGAGGTAAGTTACTTTTGTAGGTACTAGTTCACGTGAATGCGTAATTTAGAAATGAATCGTGCAGAAAGTAAATAATTTTTTTTTAAATTTAAATTTTCAACATTTGTGCATTTGAAATCTTAGAATGCGTCCAAAATAAAATTAATTATTTCGAACCTGCTCTGATACAGAGATAACAGTTAACTCTTATATGCATTATGAACGATAAAACCGCTATCAAAGGTCACGTTTTTACGTCAACTTTTTTCTTGTAATACATGTTGAGCGCATATATGCGCAGCAAAATATTTAATCAACAACCTTCCTAAAAAGGTCATATTTCTTGTGAGAATCTGCAATCTGCTTCATCCAATGGTGGTTCAATAAATCCGGCATGATTATCTCAAATGTAATAAAGGACCTGTGTGCAATAAAATTTGAACCGAACGCCGAAGCATTGGGTTAAACTAACAGATAGGGAAAGATTTGGATTGCCGACAGCATAAAAAGAGATAAATAGTAGAAATTGGAAATTTTATGTAGAAATAGCCATGTTAGGCTTCAGTTTTAATTGCTCTATTTTAAAGTTTTTTAATATCGACGATAATAGGTCATCAGCCGTCGCTCGAGCATTTATAACAAATGCCTAAAGGTAGTGCTGCCTGGCCAGCATTAACTTCTCGTTCCAAAATGGTAACCGATAAAACGACTGCTGAAGTCTTGGTTAACCTCGGATTTACGTGGTTTCAAGCTTGAAAATAAGCTCAGTATAAAATCTACTTTTCTGGTTTTCAGAGGTGGAGGTTTCTCGGTATCAAAGGCGTAAATGGTATTTTCAGTGGTATGACCTCCCTAAACTACATGGTTTAAGGCATAAAACTTGCGGAAAATAAAAATGGCATTATTTATTTTTGGTAACTGGTACCCTTATCATCTAACATATTCGCTTTTGCCATTTTGAAGAAAATCCCTTTTGCGCGAAAACTTAACGTTCAATTTATTCTAGCAGCCCACATGTTTACCACTGTAAGCATAAGTCTGTGTTACAGGACTGTATACAGCGGGTTAAAACAGACTGATGCTCATTCCGCGTGTTAACTTTGCTTCTCATCGCACTAGCACTTCGCTATGCCTTTGCTGCTGCTGCTCAATGCTGGTGTTAGTGGCGCTGAGGCACGCCGTATCGCTCGCAAGCACGCACTAACTTCGAACGATACTGCGTTCTGCTCGACTTGACAACCTTGTCTGGAGGTCAGATGGATGCGCTTCTCTTCGCTGTCACCGTTCGGCGGCGTAGCGACAAATTCACATAGGCACGCACGCGTAAATATTGTGCTCTAGGTGCCGAGTGTGATCAGTGGTGCCTTTTCTCTACCACCGCTGTAAAATAGGACTGGTATTGGCCCAACTTAATGTATGACACTGCCCACCACAGATACACTGTTAATGACAACCTCTTCTGAAGGTCACACCGAAGCACTTCGCCTCGCTGTCACCGTTCGGCGGCCGAGCGACAAATTCACATGCGCACGCACGCGTAAATGTTGTGCTCTAGGTGCCGAGTGCGATCAGTGGTGCCTATTCTCTACCACCGCTGTAAAACGGGACTGCTGTAAGCCCAACTTAATGTATGACACTGCCCACCACATAAAGTTCGACTGTCGATTTCAACGCTATACACTGCGAACTTTAGGGAGTTGGAGCACGCGATGTCTGTGGTTGATTATAGTAAAGGTAAACTGGCTGGGTCTGACCCACTCTCTGACCAAACCCGCACCGGGAATTCGCATCAAGACTGATTCAAGAAGGCAGGAACTGCGATAGGGTGCAGACTGTATTAACGCACGCAAGAAAAGTAATAAATAATAATAAAAAACGGTAGATAAATGTTTTTACTTAAAATAAGTATAGAAAGCACTAAGTGTTTGTTAAGAGGCATGCAATTTTCGTAACAGTACGAAAGTTCATCAAACGTAAAAAATGCTATAATTTACAACAGTAGATTTAAACATTTTCTTATCGGGAATGGATGAGTTTATAACTTTCTTTTTATCCAAGAACATTTCCTAAGTCCACATAGATTAAACACACCACTGTTATTTATTTACAATAGCATACAGATCGTCCTTTAAATTCCGTTAACTGAAGACTGATATTGTTATTCCTGAGATTTTTTTTTTTAAAGTTTATGTAATAATAATTCACAACTTTAAAAAGCACTGTAAGTATACGTTCAGTTGACGAATCTCTATGCATGTTACTTTGCGTAAATCAAAGTAAATAATCACGATAAATTGTTTACACTTACCCAAAAATAAGTGCTATCGTTTGGCTGGAAATGAGAGAACGCAAATTTTTCTTCCTACTGCAGTATATTCCACTAGAGTAAATGATCATCAGACTCCGTTCTACGCTCGAGAATGCCAAAATGAATGGCAAAATACAGTTGACTCCCTACCTACTGAACTAGCCACTGGAATTCTGAAATGAGTTTTTGAATAAAATATATTAATTGCGTATGGTTTTAAAATGGCGATCGTACAGTCAAATCTCAATATATTTTGGTAACATCAGAAAGCTGGCTTATTAACCAGCTTCTTTATGATCGCTAAGTAAACTTACGTGCTATAAGATGAACCTACTTAACTAGTTTGCTTTTTTGGCAAAAATTTCGACTGTTTTTATAGATTCAAATATATCTTTTGGAAAAAATGCACGTAAAAATTATTTATTGTACTCATTTGGTAGCAAATAACGTCTTTTTTAAATGTTTTACTTAAAGAAAGGGCACAAAGTGCAGAAAAAAGATTTTAGCCACATCAATTTCTTGGAATGTAACCAAAACTGCGTACGTAGTATTGAGAAGATTAAGGTAAATGCAAATCCCTGTGCATCTAAAATATACATAAATATATTTTTTGTAAACATTATTTCCGCTTAAACATAATTTAAAAACGGAACGGAATGGACAGAAGAATATGATTAACATCAAAATCTAATTATATAGATTCGATACCCTATCTCATGAAATGTCATCTTGGTGTGCAATCGTCTCACGCATGCGGGTTCTAGCCTGTTAGTGGCGTTGGGTCCCGCTAGCAGGGAAGATGGGAGAGGAAGGGGTCTTCTCAATCGTAATAATTTTTTTAAGTTAGAAAGGTCGGGGGAAGTGCCCAGACCTCGGGCGAGGACAGTGAATTGCATATTCATATCGCCGCCAACAGCGGGCGCACCTTGCGTACACTCAGGTGGCCCTACGATAAATTCCTACCCATATTTTAAAAGTTTAGTTCCATCGTACATAATTTATCCGATATCAGACTACCCCTGATTTAGCTAAAGTTACTGTATGTTACCCACAATATACTGAACTTAACAGGCAGTTTTCCAAATAAAAGGCTTTTTGCGTTTAACTGCACTTCGTGGATAAAATAGCCTGACCAAATATATGCTTGGCTACCAGGTCAAATTGCGTCATGAACTTTGCAGGAATACCCAACCACACCGTACATGCACGCCGTTTTATATTGGAAATTGCCTCAAGGTGGAAGTTCATATTGTTTTGGTCCAGCGTGTGTTCTTTTTTTGACGCGGCACGGGAATCGAACACATAGGCGTTCCGCGTTATTACAGCATACAGGACAAATCAAGGCGGTGGGCTACTGTCAACTCGAATTGGCTCACCGTTGGTTGAGTTTTATCCCTGTCTACCGAATCAGTACTCCTGACTGTTAAGAAACTGGTTGGCGGAGTCTGCAATGTGTAAGGGAGTATCATAAACGCATCAGTGGAACTTCAGTGATAAGTTCAGGCAAAACTGTGCTCCTTTACTCGTCCCAACCCCACGCGTCCGGATGATGCCCGAAATATGGTCCTCCCTGACGGGTGCTGCTGAAACGAGTTGTAAGGCCATACGGTGGTGCAATGTAGACCCTACCGTTTTATGCTCTCTCTTTCACTCTCACGATTTGAATTGCCGCGAATCAGCCATGACCGCCCACACCAGGGCGTTAGCATTCTCATTCGTTAATGGGGCTGCTTTTTCATCCAAAAAACTCAACTATTAATTACTTATTGAGCTAAGGAGCCGATTTTCACGTACATCAGACGCATCATGCTTTAATTCATTTGTGGTTGCAGCACTTGTCTAACCAGTGCAATGGTAAAATCCATTTTTTCTAAAGTACACTTGATATCATTCATCTGAACATAGCATGAGCTAAGAATTCTGAGATCAGCAAAGCATCTGCGAGGTTTTAGAACTCTAGTTTGATCACAAATCATCCAAAAAACATGGTAGTAAGGGTTAATGACACCTCTGTTGATCAAGCGAGAAAGGAGTGAAAACCACCGGTTGGGGCTGAATAGAGCAGCTAAAAGATTTAGTGGTAGCCGGGAACTAACAGAAGTGGCGTTACCGTCATGTCAATTGGTTGCATGCACACCACAGCGGTGGCAGGGGTGGAACACTTCATGAGCTACCGAAGATTTTCCTGGAGCACCTGTGACGAATAACTTCGAAAGTATACACCGCTCAAAACGTTTTTATAATTATATCACCAATCGCCTTTACATGACCCTTGTATACTCTCAGGATATGGATAGGCCGGTTCGAGGCTGTTGTTAACTCATTCGAAGATGGTGCAATTTTTCCAACTTGATAGTGTAAGGTAAGTCACCGTCGCACTAACTGTTAAGCTATGTTCCATATTTGCCATCAATATTGACGCAGGCTCCTGTGGAATTTTGAGTTGACTACTTTTTGCATTAAGTGTGGACTAACCCTATCTCAATCCAATGTTTTCAAAAGCCGTTGATGCAAGCAACTCGTCTTCCCTGGCCGACTCCAGGTGGTGATCGCACACCATCGCGACAGCCTCATTAGCACCTTACGCACTCCGAGAGTTCAAAATATAGACAGAACCCACACCTTTCTCTTATCCAACTCAAATGACCTCAACACTCAGAACCGGTCATATATGTTGTGGGGTAGGGAAAACTATTTCTATACATTACACGCAAGACGTGCAAAACCTATCCACATCTCACTGGTTCATTTTCCGTTTAACGGTGATTGTGATTTCCTAATTTTAAGTGGTTGACATATGATACTTAAAAATGTCACCAGTAATTAGGCCATTCTCTCTCCCTTTCTCGGATGTTAGGTACTGCAAATTTTAATCACGTTTATATAATAAACGTGAGAAAAACGGTTTGATTGCAAGGCCTTTATTCCAGGGATGCAAATTGCGTAACTGAATCCAAGTAAATACTAAACAACGCAGAAATTTATGTGCGCAGGCTTGCAGCACCCCGAATCCGGCCAAGCGTTTCCATTGGGTCCTCGGATGACCAGCAGCAAGATGTTCAGTCACTGCTGGGATCAACCGAATCTTTAGGTTCAGTAAGCCTTTCTACACTGTTTTAGGTTTGATTTTCGTCGCCTACAAATTTTAACATTGAAACTTCCGACAGAGCTCTTCCTTATTTAAAAATCACAGAGGGTTCGCAGAAGCAACCAATTACTTTCGGCGTACTCCTGCTCTGTGCCGATAGAAGTAGTTCCAACTGTGTGCTGAATTACGCTTGAAGTGTGTCAAATGGGGAATATTGAGAAAAGTGAAGTTAGCCGTCGACCACACTCTCTAATCACCTTCTCAGACCCAAACCATCAGCTGCACCGATCAGCACACTGATGCGGGGAGTGGGCGCAGCTGATGATATCCGTAACAACTTCATCTACAGGGCTTGTTCTCCCAAACACAAGATCATACCTCACACGTATTAGTTTGCCAGAGGCCACGTCAAAAAGGCATCCTTGCAGCAAGCCTCTCGGTCAACCGATCGGCCACACCACACAAGCAGTTCAGAAGAAGAAGATGCGATCACTGGAGCAAGGACTTTCTTTTCCTGACTTTTCGGATTCCCTCGGGAATCCTTAATCATAGGTGGTGATAATACAGTCATCGTCATGGTCATGAACCTATCTGCGCATGACCATGACTGTGTTATCATCACCTATGATTAATGATTCCCGAAGGAATCCGAAAAGTCAGGAAAAGAAAGTCCTTGCTCCGGTGATCGCATCTTCTTCTTCTGAACTGCTACCTGGAAATCGTATATTCTCCTCTATTGGCACAAGCAATTCTCGGACTGCCTGCGAGGGGTGACTATGATTGCTTGCCAGTTGGCAACTGTCGAAACCAGTGCGCAGTTGCAGTGGCGTCATTATAAATAGCAAAACGGTTTGTTCCACAAAAGAACTCGCAAGTAATCAGCTTCCTCACATACCCACTTCCCGGGATATTCGGCACGGCAAATTGTTGAAACTAATTTTGTATGGATAGTGCCGTTCCGGCGGAAAAAAATATTAATTCTAAATAATTATTCTCCTTCTCAGACTCAAACCACCACGCGAACCGAGCAGTGCACTGATCCGGAGAGTGAGCGCCGTTGATGATGTCTCTTACAGTCTCATCTACACGACCTATTCCTCCAAACACAAGATCATACCTCACACGTATGAGGGTGCCAGAGGTCACGTCAAGAAGGAGTCCTTGCAGCCAGCATTTCGGACCCCCATTCGGCCACACCACACAAACACTGCTTGGACTGCATGCGAGTTGTGACTATGATTGCCAGTTGGCAAAGTTTGAAGCCAATGGGCACTTGCAGTTGCGTGATTGTGAATGACGAAATGGTTTGTTCAAATAAAGAACTCGCAAGTACTCAGCTTCCTTCCCCCCCCCTCCCATACCTCCCGGGATATTCGGCATGGCAAATTTTTGGCATGTTTTCTTATTAAAAAGTGACGAAAGTAGTTTAGTTGCGAGTTTTTTTTATTCAAAAGTTACAAAAAGTTTGAGAAGCTCTAAGTATATGCTAAAAGCGAATATAAGCAGCTCCCCAAATCTGATAAAGCGCTTCCCCTCGATTCTCCGACGACCAGCTCCAAGATGTTAAGTCACTGCCAGAATTGGCCAAACCTTGAGGTGCAGTTAGCATTTCTACGCTGTTGCACGGCTCATCATTGTTGCCTATAAATGTAAAAAAACTTTCGATAAAGCTCTTCATGAATAAATCACAGTAACAATATGTCCGAAGGACACACTATCCACACTATTTTGGCACTAATCGTGATGTGTGCTAATAAAAACAGTTTGAAATTTGTGCTTATTTACGCTTGCAGCTAGCTTCACATGTCGAGGCCTTATGTAATCTGCCTTACAAAATGGGCATTACGTAGACAGGCATCCCTCAGACAGAGAGAAGAGTCAAGAATGCAAAGCAAAGCGGCCAAGCACCCTTACCGAGAGCGTAAATTGAGTCGCTGGTGGGCAGAAGGGTGAAATCAGCGCAAGGTTGCTCCATGCTGGCCAGCGCAGTCTAGTGGCCCAGCGGGCTGCTGTTGTCTGACGGCGTGAACATTTCCACAATGTTTATGGTTTCTACGTCAGCATCGTATATGGAAAGGTAAACAGCTCTGTGGCCGTCCTTGACGGAACAGGCGAAGGAGGGATCATGCATGTCACCAAAAAAGTCTAAAGCTGAGAGCAACGTTTTGTGGGACGAAAGTTTGTCCTTTCATATGAAAGGATAGTACATGCATTAAACAGCATTTCTAAATAGCGAGACAACGGTTCAACTAATAAAAATATTCACTATTTTCCACTGGACCTACACATCTGCAGTAGCCTCTAGCGGCCACTTGAAACCCAAGATCAGTCGCTGACGCATGGCGGCTTTGGCCTGCATGGTCCATGCGTCCACGCTGGCCAGCCTTCGCCTATCTCTCAGTCGCGATACGACCGCTGGTCTAGACATTGTTCGCGTGATTGGCTGCCGTAACAAAGCATGCGGTAGAATTCCAGTGATTCTCGAGGCTCTCGTCACTCCGGAATTGACGCCCTTGCAGCCAAATTGTAGTCATCCGAGAGACAAAACTCGTTCCATCTATTCTCCTATCCATCTGCGCAGAATGCACTATTCCCCTTATCTGCGCATGTCTCAGACCTGTTTACGATTACCTATGACTATGGATTCCCGACGGAATCCAAAACGCCAGGCAAATAAAACTCTTGTTCCGGTGATCGCATCTTCGTCTTCTGAACTGCTTCCTGGTATTCGAATATTCGCTACTATTTGCAAACTATTCCTAATACTCCGGCTTTCCCATCCTCTCCTATCTTCTCGCCTAAAGGCCCATGGTCTGAAGATCGCAGTTGTTAGGGTTTAACCCCCTTTGCGATATTGGTGACCTTCCGACGAGATAAAGGCACGCAACTTATGATGTGGCCTGTTTTTCCTGCGTATTTGGTGATTTCCTGACCTGCAGCTGTGGATTTTACAACTTGTTGACATTTTCTGTGTATTTGATGATCTGCACTTCCGATTAATGATGTGGTTGAGCACAATCATTGTCAAACCTACGTCGTCTTCGATTGAATTTTGCCTGTGTTATATGATATGACCACGATATGGAGAATTTCTGCACCGAGATCGTGTCGGTCAGTAAGGTAGAGATCTTAAACAGCATCCAGACATTCTTTTCAACAACTGGTCCTACTTCCACTGCCAATGGTACCATTTAATTTAACTCATACTGACGCGGGATACTGACTTACTGTTGACGTTATACTGCACCACCGGCTTTTTTTCAGCCGGCCCTGAAACCTGGCTCATTCACGCCAGGCACAGCCGCCAACGCTGTTTTGCAGCTTTGTCTTGTATCCTTACCCCAGTCTGGGAACTGAGCCGTGGTCGTCAATAGCTGGCGTCAAAAAGAACTTAACGAAAAGCTCGTGGCCACTGTCCTCGATTTCTGGGAACAGCCAATCACAAGTTCCGCAAAGCTGGCCCCAGGCCCATTAACGAATAGCACGCCTGCATGCGTAAGCCGACACAGTCTGTCTGGCCAAAAAGCTTCAAGGCTGACATAGACAAAGAACGATCGCCTACCGCTAGACACCATTTAGGGCCCGGCAAGCCCCCTGGCTGGACGTGCGACCTTAAGTCAAACTTCTTCCTACTAATTATCCATTCTTCTGTATAAAAAATAAACTATTCCTACTATCCTGGCCTCCACCGAATTCTCACCTCCTAAGGAACCATGGTCTAAAGGTTGCGGTTGAAAGGGTTTGATTAACTTAACCCCCTGCGATACATCTATGCGAGCTGTAAAGCTGGGCAAGAAAATCGACCCAAGTTTGATTAAATTCAGAGCGCACGCTGAGCCCCGTAGCTCAATGGTAGACCGTTGGCTGCGCAAAAGCCTGCCATGCTGTGTGTGTTCGACTCCCACCGAGACCGCGAGTTTTTGTCACAATTAGGTCGATCGAATTATTGAAATATGTCAAACCCCTAACAGTAAGCATACATGGATCTCCTCATGAGTAGCTATGAAAGGGCCTTGAGATAGCTAAGAGGTGATCCGAGGCCCTTTCTGTTGGATTTCGGCAACGAATATTGACGAGTGATTGGGTGCTCAGACGGTGGTCTGCTCAGAGGCGTGTACCGTAGATTGCGTATCTCAAGAGATGTCATGCTACAGGCAATAAATGTCATATTATGCGAAGGCAGCGCAAGCGGCGTGCGTCTAGAAGTCTTATAGTTGTAAATTATGAACCATAAGTAAAAAGAATCTTTTTCTAAAGTACAATACCAGCAAACAAGACGCATTTTCTTCTGCATCGTTTAAAAGCGTAGGAATTCCCGTGGATATCAAAAATGCTGGATTTGGCCAATTGGTCCCTCCATTTTCCTCCAGTATATTTATCTGTACGGAAATAATTTCTAGTTAACAGCATTTTGTGCCTCAAGGCAACAAAGAGGGGATCTCACCCTGGCTTACAAGATAATAAACGGTCTTGAGAAAGGATATCGCTTGGAAGCAATGTTTCAGTGGCACCTCTCGCCTCATCTCCGTGGGCACACAATGAATCTGCGCACGAAAATGTCTAAGCTAAACATCCGCTCTGAATTCTTCACGCAACGTGTCATACAACAGCGGAACAACCTTCCACAGTCAGTCGTGGAGTTCACTTTCCTTTAGATGTACAAACAACGCTAGGATAATTACATGCGTCCCCTCTCCAAGTCTGACCTCTAAAAACCAGACATCTATAGTAGAAAACAATGCTACTCACTGTTTGCCAATACTGGGTTAGCAGTGGTAAGTTTTGAAAAGGTGCTTGTACACGTCCTTAGTAGGGTTTTCGAAATCATTGCCTATTATCCTCACCAAATAAACTGAAGTCAATCCAATGAACAAAATAAACAACCCCAAATACGTGTTCAACTCCCCACTAAAATTTTGATCTTCACATTTCATCAGATATGCAGTCTACTGCAAGGATCTCCAAGCGCGTGCGATTAACTGACTTGGTAGGGAACCTGCGTCAGCAATCGATAATTCAGCCAGTCAAACACACTGAATGGCGGGCCCCAGGAGAACAAAGTCTAGCGAGCGATGTGACATCTACCGTCTCTTTGATCCAGCGAATAGGAACATCTTTAAGGCAGCTCACCTGGGCGCGATATTGGCCCTGAATGGATTTCATCCAACGACGGAGGAACTCCGGGCGGCCGAAGAGAAGTACGGTAGGCTGAAATCTGTTTGTTTTCCCCTAATTAGTCTTGTAAACGTAAGTTTAACAGCAGTGTCAATTGGCAAGCAGTTCCAGAAGCGGCCAGGGCCAACTGCACATAGATTAATCCAATGGTTGTGGCCGATGAGTGTATAGGATGGTAGAGAAGCAGGTTTGACGTAAAAAGATGACAGCTCGGCCGCTGCAGGCGTGCCTCGTAGAGAGATCGGCAACAATATCTTCTGAGCATTACCACAACCTTGTTTACTTTGCATAACTTTCTACTTATTTCATAATAGTAAGCATGTGTTTTCATACCCCTTTGGCAACCGCTGTGTTATTCCACCAACGACCAAACACTCATGTCTTACGTGTGAATTAGTGAACATGGACATGCACAGCATCTAGTGCACACTCTCTTGCCTGTTATTTTACCGACAAACGAAGACCAACGCACGAACCTTTTACGCTAGGGCGTCATCAGGTTGTGGTAGGTCAATTGCAGTGAAGCAGCGGACTCTCCTACCTAACCACGCGAACCCCCGTGGCAATAACGTGCCAGTGTGACTGTTAATTGACATGGAAACAGCCGTTGAAAACGTTAAACAGTCTCTGTATGCGTACCAAACCCGACCTAGTCCAATAGGTGTACCAGGCTCGGATATAACATGCGCTAGTTCCGTAAAGACTACAGCAGAAAGGAGCCAAAGCAGCCTGCTCCAAAATTCACCACTGAGAACTACGTAGTCTTGGCAGTTAGCTGGTTTCCAACAGAGGATTTTTGGCGCATGACGACGAATACAGTCAGTCAGCTTAGTTGGAGTAAGTGACAGAAACCCCAAGCAATCAAATAACACTGTACAACATGTTCACTTAAGTTGCATCAGTTAATTCAAATGCAAATAAATTATCTACTGAAATGAAGGCAGTAGACGGCTTGTAGTCATTATGTGATCGATTTGATAGGTTTTTGAGCGTTTGCGTTGGCCGTTAGCAGGTTTATTATCCAGATGTCACATAAACACGCTCACATTGAAGGAGTTAATAACACAAGTTTGCAAAGAGTTTGACTCTCTTTGAGAAAAGAAGCCGGAAGATCCTTTCCTGCTGGCAGTTATTTCCTCTGAGATTTCTACTTGGTGCCATTATAAAGCATGTAGTTAATAGTATACCCATTGTCAGTATCCACAAAGCATTATGACTTAACGGCCGCAGATGCAAAGTACTCAAATTTCCTCAAAATGCCTTTCTGGACGAGCACAGACTCTAACGGAGCCGCACACCTCTGCCATTTTCGATCTATAGCACATCTTACACATTCCCTTAGCGCGGATATTAGTCCTTTGGAAAACACACTCAAAGTTCTTTTTGTTGGGATTATTCCTAACAGGCAGCCCGAGCGAACTGTCGGGTCAC
>JAYGXS010000001.1:116441207-116484447 GCA_036362985.1 Ligula intestinalis | reverse complement strand
TTCTATAGATTTCATTCCATATAGTCCCCGTTAAGGGAGGCAATAAAGGACTTTCTTTCCCTTACGACCTTGTTCGTTGTTCTCTCGGCTGAACTGACACAAAGAGACTGGCGGCACTAAATAGCCTGGGAACCCATTACAACACTTTTATCACAGACCATTCTAGAACTGAAGCCTATCTGGCGCTACGCACCCGTAAATGGCATGCAACGCCTAGGCAGACTGAAGTGCACCCTTACGCCGTCGATATCCCACTAAATACTGCCTCGCAATCAGTTACGTAGGTCCGGTTCTTCTACCTCAGAGACTTCATTGTCTGACAGTCCCAGAAATAAAATAATTTACTGCTATTGTAGAAAAAACACCAACAAAAAATGGGATCGTTCGACGTAAAGTTATAAGACCACGACGGTGCTCCCTGAGGTACTCAGCGACAAAATGATGCATCATTTTCACCACTTCTAAGAGATAAGGGACAATTCCTTGTGCTGGCGTTTCGGAAGCGTCCTCTCTTCCAGCATCAGAGCATTGCGGTTACTGCACCTAATGGTTGTAATCTAGTCAGTCTTGCCGCTGGACGCATACACTTTGACCTGCCCGTTCCCCGCTAATGCCCTTTGACCTCTCGCGGACTCGAGGTCTTGCATGACCTTCGTTCACTCTGGGTCAGTGTACTTTTACGTTAGTTAATGTAGCTGTTGCCGCCCCCTACGACAAACAGCGGACTGATCAGTTGTCACGGTTCGGTTGCTTTCCCTTGTTTCCGGGAGGCAGGGCTAAATGTCAGTCACACGACCCCAGACTCCACACCTATCCTCAAGCCTGAGGACATATGCCTTCGTCCAGAAAAGTCACTGAATTTCTTCATCTTTCTTAGAAATTTTATACCATGTATTTCTGGCAAACTACGCTACGCGAGTAAGTAAGTACAACACATATCCTCGGTAGGGGTTGGCTCTCAGTTTGGCGTGTTCGTTTGCCCTACTAATCGTGCCCGAACTTCGAACAATGCGCCTGGTAGACAAGATTTCGACTTATAAGTCGGATAACTGCAATTTGAGAGCCAATCTCTCAAACGTTTATTTATCGAAAGAACCATTAGTTCTTCTATTGAGAACGAGCTTTCCACGCCTAAATCTCCCGTCTGAGAAGACTCAAAAAGACCCAGAGGCCCAGGATCACCCTTAAATAGTTTCCCCTAACTACAAATTCCATGTCTTGATTTGCTACTAGTGCAACCACCAAACCTTAAAAGTGACAATCCTTTCCCTTCTAATAACCCAGGCTTAAAACTACAGCAGTTGCTGGCTATTAAGCCAACCTCGGGCCCCGACAAAATTGGGCTTAAAAAGCGGCGGGCGTATTAAGCGGAGAGTCCTAGTTCTTGATTAGCAAACACAGGATAGGCACTATACATTACATACGTGCTGTATTGTGTGTAGAGCTTGGTTATGTACAAGAAAAGAATGTTGTTTGTCTGTATTTTACGTAATAACAAGAACAAAACAAAATATTTGCGACACGTAACCAGTTGCGCACGCAGAGAGATAAGAATTTCAGTCTATTCTGTTGACAAACTGGGCTTTGTAGCCGGCGACTGGGATTATTAGCCGGAGGATTTTGCGATGAAAAATTCTGTCCCAAGCTGACTTGGGCTTATTAACCGTGGGCTTAATACCCGGCGACTACTGTACTCGGAAACCCGATGATGAGAAAATGGCTGATTAAAGACATTATCAAAACAAAACAGCTGGGGTACAAGAATAGCAAAACAGTACAATAAAATACGAGTTCTGAATAAAAAAACAAGTGTTGCTTGTAAAAAAATGCCCCGATGGAACAAAACGCATCCAAAATGCCGCGTTAATTTAGGCAGCGAACTGACGCGGAGCGATCTGGAGGAGGTCACGGCTCAGCAGCGCGCAAAGCCACCCCTTGACGTGGAGGCCTTCCAACGCAGTCTGCGCCAACTCCTACGAGTGCAGCGTGGCAAATTCCGAGAGGCGGATTTACGCGCAGTTCTGGAGGAGAACGCCTGTGACCTCAGCGAGGAGGACTACGAGAGTCTGTTTGAGGGCATCACCGACCGCGGTCGGGTCAGACTGACAGGTAAGGGGGGACAGTTTATTTTAAAAGTACTCTCGAAAATAGGGGGGAAGGGAGGAAATGAAACAGGCCATCAGCAACTATACAGCAATCTGACATTTTTGTGGCTTTTCTTTAGAATTCTGCGAGAGGATAACAGCGTTCAATCAGCACGTGGGCAAGTTGCGGTACTCCTGCAGTTGAAGGCGGCAGTGACGGCCGCGACAAACGTTCTGCAGCCCCTGAACAACGCGAGCATCTAAAAACAATTGATTTTTGTTGTTAAATAAAGTGAATATCAGAACCAGGAAAGACATCCAGTGCTCGCAGGCCACATCCAGTAAGTTTCTTTGGTCACTGGGAATAAGACGCGTAGGTGTGTTGAGTTTTAACTGTGAAAGGTGAAATGAGCGAAGGTGAGAGAGGTGTGTGACTTGTAAAATAGTTTCAAGCAAAAGTAAAATGGAAAACATTTAATTTAGGAGGACATTGCAATTGGTTCAACGCCGGCAAAATCGTGAGATCATTCATCCATCAAGTTGCGGGACATGCTCGTTTCGTTGGACTTCGGGACTCAATCAAGGTTTTAGTAATAAGATCGGATGGGATCCAGATAGAGAACTCTCACATCAAAATGTGCGTTAACGATTTATTAGCCGTCGTGGGGCAGTTATACCTAACCCCGGCTCTGCATAAACTAGGATGTGAACACTGATGCATTGGCCACTGAACATAAAGTCCGACGCTCTACCACGGAGGTAAACTCCTAACGTGGATCGACAATGTCCTCGTTGGTCGCCCACAATGGTCTGTTCAGTACGACAACGATCGAGACGCAAAGCCATAGGAAATGGAATCTAATAAAGTTCAGTGCTCGGACCGACCCTCTGTCGGCTGTTCGTTTATGATTGTGTACAGAAATTGGACAGTGTGTGCAGTATTTTTGCGAATGACGTCGAAATATGGAGGACTATTAAACACTGCTGCCGATGAAGCCGACTTCAAGGGAAACATTTGGTGCTTAAATAGGCGGTCCTGCAGATGGCTCTTGTCCTTCACCTCCAAAAAATGGACTCTACTGCGTCGACGAAATCTAAATCCGTTGCCTGATGCGCGACTCCACTACTCGAACAGACTGTCACTCGGAGAAGCCAAAATACAAAAATTTACCTTGACAGTTGAATAAGAGACAACACAGCGCCTTCTACACAATGTTGTAAGGCGGCCGAGGCTGCTACTTCAAGGGTGTGTGCATGCTATCAAACGAAGAAATTATCAGTGCGGACAGCGGTTTAGTGCCTCGGAGTCGACTTTCTTAACGCATCATCTTTTGAGAGGAAAAATATTTTGGTGCGCTCGAAGGTAGTGGAGTGCGCTAAAAGCAATGCCTTAGCAGTTTGGCAAGTGTCCGCCTAGTAGGCTACTACTGTCTTTTTACTTAATGTGGCCTCTCTGGCAATGCAACTAAGTTGGAAACAGAGCCTTTCCCTCTTACGCTCTTCATGCGTGAGGACACGCCTAGGTTAAGTTTCACGCCGCGCTAGCCACTTGGGCGTGATCCCGCCTCCGGTCATTTTAACTCTGTCCGACTCAATGAGAGAGGGTAGTAGATGTCGCGCAAATATAATAAAATTTACGCACAAGTCACCGTCTCTGCCCCAACTATGCCGTCAGACCCACAGTGGACATCAACGGTCAAACTGGACGGTTCGCAAGTGAACGCCGGTCTCCTTAGTTTCTCTATTCGATACACTAGAGGCCAATAACGTCAGTGGACATAACATGAGGTTTATTGGGAATTTTGAATACAGGCGGGTCCCCAACGGCCGCTCGTGACGCAGTTAAATGAGATCGCTATGTCGGTTGGCATGCCCATAAATTGCGGAAAAACGAAGTTGTTCACCAGCTGTATCTCTAACCAAGAAAAGGACCCCTGTATATTAATGGCCATCAACTTGAAGAAGTAGGCAGCTTTAAATACCTCGGGGCGAGGCTGCTACCGAATGGGCAGAGTAAGGACGACATTGTCTACCGTATCGATGCAAATCTTTGGGTTTTTTCGATCCTTCGAAAGCGTCTATGGATCCGACGTGATATCTCCATCGCCACGAAGATTCGTGCATACCGTGCATCCATCCGGTCAGTCCTCCTGCATAGATGTGAATGCTGGGCTGTGCGTGCTGAAGATGAGCGAAGACTGGAGGTCTTCGACAACCGATGCCTGAGGACGATCCTGCGAGTTAAGTATAGCGACTTCATCTCAAATGAGACAGTCCGCATCTGCTGCGATCGTATCACGAGGATATCTCAGGCCATTCAAGAAAGGCGACTGAGGTGGTTTGGGCACGTTCTCCGCCGTCCACCCAACGAGCTTTGTTATGCTGCCCTCGACCCACCGCCACAGCCCATCTGGAAACGTCAAAGGGGAGCGCAACTGAAGACTTGGCTCGACCTCGTCCGTCAAGACACGGAAGCAGTACTTGGACCTTCTATCTTCGGTCTCCGTCGCTGGAGAAGAGATTGGGTGGAGCTTTCGAGATCTGCTGCCGCCAATCGCCACGCATGGAGAGGTACCGTTTGGAATATCATTGAGGCCGGCTAGATCAGGCATGAGCAAAGCCGTAACAAGTAAAATAACGTCAATCCGGGGCTCACACACTTATTCCAGGGATACCGACAAACACTACGGAGACGCCTGTGAATCTGCGCCGTTGGACGTAAGCTTGAACGCAGCGGTCGATTGGACATCCTCCCCCTTAGTTAGGCGGGTCACACCAGCTCGCCGTCTCGTATGCCTTAAGAGATCCATCATATGAAGCCCCTATCCAAATCTGCCAAATAATTGGCTGATTTACCGAGTGAGCAGTAAAGCTTCTGAATCGCTCTAACTAATTTCATTTGCTAAACGGAGAACCAGGCACTAAACTCACAAAAACTAACCGATCGTGCGAGCACAGGGGGAACTCTGACCTCCAAATTCTACGGATTTAGGCTTCTCAGTACTCCCGTTCGTCGTACGTTGCTGCGTCCGCCCCTCAAGCAGGGACGCTTGGAAGGCGGAGGCGCCCTCGGGACCAAGCTGCAGCTGCTGATACCGTCAAGTCCTTCGGCATTCTCACGATCGTCAGGCTGTGAGGGTGTGGGGCAGGAGGAGGGAGGACCGACGCCGGAGGCTGCTGTGGCCGCCGTCGAAACAACAGCGCCATGCACATCCTCTTCCCCGCCCCCTCCCGAGTCCGGCGAAGAGTCGACCTCATTGTACTCCTCGAGGGCAGTCAGGACAGCATCTCGATTTACACGAAAGTCACGAGATAGGCCCGGAAGCACACCATCTGTGAAGCTGACCTGGAGGATATATATAATGCGGTTGGGAATTTATGCAGAAGCCATGATCGAAACTGGACATGGTGTTTTAGCATACATTTGGCCTGGTTACTTTGGTCCATTAAGTGGATTTAATCCTGCGAAATCGGCCAGAATAAAACCGTTCATTTTAACAGTTTAAAATATATCCATTGCAAAAATGGAGAAACCGGTCTGCATTATTTGTTCTAGAAGACAGTCAAAAACATGTTTGATCGTATTTTGTTTTACCCCATCGGCGATTTAGGACGGTAAACAAAAGTGCACATATTTTATCCTGCAAATAAAGACAAACACAATCTTACTTAATCTGCAGTAAACTGAAAGACAGTTTTTGGACAAAATAGTCTCTGATTATTCGTGATTTACAAACAGAACAGGCAGCAGATTAACAATTCTCGCAAAATCATAGCATGCATGCGGCCAAAAACAATAATAGAACAAGTACGTTGTTATATAAATGTAAAAGCAATATGCGTGAAGATTTGAGGTCCAGATATCTTACCGCTTTCACCATCGCCCAAAGTAATAGTCAAAACAGAGGCGGTTAGTTCCCAGAGCTAGGAAATAATAAAACAACCGGGCGTTCTGAAATAAATATGCCGGTCTTATCTTTCACTTACTTTTCTCCTACGAAAGACAGTTTTTTCTCTTCAAAAAGCACAAATGACATTCCATTCTTTGAATTCCGAGCCATGCAGAAGAATTTTTATTTCACTATTGCTCAGTTACACCTGCTGGCTCATGTTAACTGGTGTCACCACATGTGATTGTATTACTTGGAACAAGTGAGTAGTCACCTACAATTATGTAAAGAACCTTTGAGATGTTCGACTGTGCCGATGGATTTGTTAACTATTGTGCACCAATGGGGAGTTCTAAGGCATTGTCAATATTTCCCTTAATACACTTGACTGTATAATAGGTAGCTAGGAAGCTTACATAACATAGCTCTGCCTTTTTTAATAGCCCAAACCTAAACAAACTCTCCGCAAAAGTCAGACAACAACTGTGTGATTAGAGAGAGTCGCTGAAGAAAATACAAATTCCTTGAATACATACTTTTGTCTTCTTTGAAAGCCTACACAGAGAACTTTCGTACTGTTCGAGAGCACCAATCAGTTGGGGAAGAAGTTTCAAATCCTTTGGCACGCGGTTAACCTGAAGGAAGAAGGAAACGCAAGTGTTGGAATTACGGGAAACATGCAGAAGACAAGACGCGCGTAAAAATGCGAGAACTCAATCAAAAAGTTTTAATAAAAACGCGTTCGAGAGCAATCATGGAATAACAGGAAGTGCTCTGTTTTGGTGTTTAGCTTGGGTACGAAGACTTGCGGGCCGATGCATACCGACGAACGGGTCATAACAGGTCATTCTTCAATTTCTTATACGAACGTATGCTGGCATGCTAGAACGAAGCCCGATCAAAACCGCGGGACATGGCCCACACAACACTGAGGATACAGTCATGACCTTCTTGGTGGGGCAAAATGAACATGCATGCATCCATAGTACCTAAAACTAAATAAACTCAAAAACGTGTCCGATGCCTCTTGAAGAAAGAGGAACACCCAAACCACGAAGTTCAATTTTCCATATCGAGAATGAGCCAGCGGATAGTACAAACTCCCGTCAAATTAAAGCATGGTTAAAACGTGGTCAAGGGACACTTTTACACGTCGACACGAAATCAAGGAAGGGTAAAACACAGAAAAATGCTACGAGGAAACCCGGTGACAACACTGGTTGGGTAGGCCTTCCAGACTTCAACTCAGTACAAATAGTGAAAAACATCTTCTGAGTAATTAAAAAACGTTCCAATCGAAAGGCAGGCACGATAGCAAGTTACTTACAGGCCGTTTCGCAGGATGTTTGCGAACTTTTGCTTTCGACGCAGCAACACCTGGCTTGCTTTTCTTTAGCGACTGGGTTTCCAAAAGGAGCCTTGCCTTCTCCGACTCGCACATCTACAAAGGTAAGAAGGAAGCGAACAGCACTGCGATTTCGATCAGAAATCTTCGATCAGAAATCTTCGATCAGAAAATATATGGTTAGAAGCTGAAGACCACTGACCTGCAAGTAATATACGAACGCATAAGCGTGAGGCATAACTTGACGTCCATAAATGCGAACAACCCGCTCAAAGGAAGGTGGAAACGTACCGAGGTTGCGCTGGATCAAGGTCAAGTACTACAACGGAGTAAATGCAAAGTTAATATCTACTTAAACAATGAAAGTAGGTAGTTAGTTGGAGATAACTTACATGCTTGACCAGATTTCCCAAGAGGTTATAAACGCAAGTCACGAGGCGAGCCAACTCACTGGCTACGTGGCTGGGGGCGGATACATTGGTCTGCAGGAGTTCATCTAGAGCCTCAGCGATGGTTAGCAGACCGCTGCAGACGACTTCCTCACGTGCCTGCATGACGTCAGGTAGTTCACTGAATTTGTAGACCGGTCGCTTCAGTTGCGCAAAAGCTCCAGTCACTAAAAAAGCAGAGACATGGAGAAGAAGACGCAAAGTCATTACTATTGCTATTGTGCAGCGCAGATGAAAGAGCTTTGTCAGAAGATATGACGGGGGACAGACTTACTAGCCATGGTCTGGTTCACCTCCTGGGACAGGTAGTCCACCAACCAAGAGAAATCTTCGTAGGCCTCAAACAACGCCGATAGCACGATGGACAAAATGGAGTTGGCTGAACTTTTAGTTACTACGGCGAAGTTGAGTCGTCTTTCCGCCGGTTGGGAGACATCCGACTGCGGGCGGGGGGACGCAGTAAAAAAGGTATGCAAAATTAAACAAAAAAGAGACCACCCGACGGTTAAAGGAGATCTGCCGTGTTTTCCACAGCATGGGAATATAATAGTATGGACTAGCGTTGCATCTATTGCACCTCCCCCCCACTTGATTCCCCTTCTTCTGGACCCGGTAGCGTTACCAAGCCAAGTCAAAAAGACCGGACACATGGGAAGGCCCAGCGAAAATCCGACCGTAAGCGCGCCACCATATCTGGTTGGGGTCTCAGGTAACTGAAAGTATTACAGAGGCAAGTTTAAGAAGGAGCCATTGCAACCTGTCAACCAGTCGACTGCTTCACATAAACACACACTAGGTCAACTGTCAGTTGGCAACAATCTAAGCCACGTCCTTCAGCACACCGTTATAGCTTTGAGCGTTTCAGATTGTTTTTATCTCACAACTGACCGGCATGGATAGTCATCTCCTGCTGAATGTGGGGAGCGAGGACAACGGCTCAGCGCATTGTTTTCACTATAGGCTATCTGACGCGCTTGAAGTTAACACGGCACGCTAAAAGCAGTGTCTTGGAGGGCTGTCAACTGACGGGAAACTCGGACCGCGCGGTCAGCCCAGTCTGTGTCTCGTTGTGTGGTGTGGCTGGCTGGTTGGCGGACTTAAAGTCAGGCAGCAAGGGTTCCTTTTTAATCTGGCCCTTGTGGCTCTCCCACTCAGATTGGATCCTAATCAGGGTTTGGCGATACCCACAGGAGCGGTCCCGGGCACACCAGCCAGCTACGCCCCATCCTTGTCGAAGACGCGTTTTTGGCTAAGTAGTGCTTGTGCTTACGGCACTACAATCATCGGGTCGAATTCCAGATTGTAAGTAAAAGACTGAAGTCAACAGATTGACGGTTTTATTGTGCACAGAAACCTAAGTTGCTGTCTCAGGCAACAGTGGCGGCCGGCGAAGTATCTGACTGAGAAGGTGTCGTATTGGAGAGGTGATGATGACAGTTGCTTTAACCTGATTGGGGAGCGAATTCAAGGTCTTTGCTATTGGTGTGGTTCATTGCTCGAAGGGTGTCACATGTAGAGGTCCAGGCTGCATTCGTTCGGAGGGGGGGGGGGGGGGTGGGTTCAAGTGGTACTTGATAAACTACGATTAGTTGAGCACGCATGCGTGGGCGAGGGGAATGTCGTTCAAGCGGTCTTTAGGTCAGCGAGTGGAAAAACAGACGCCTGCGAACACACATGACGTTGACGCAGTGAGGGGAATAACATATGGTAGACCTCCTCGAAATCGATAGTCGAAAATGTGCTGAGAAGTCGACGCCAATCCCTATTCTCATGTCGGGCCCCAGACACTGCGGGGCCGGTCAGGTGTCTATGGCCTGACCTGGTCTTCCGAACATTAAACAACTGGATTCCCTCCGTTTTATCCTTGAAGTGGCAGAGAAATATATGCACCAAAATGACCGTTTGTCTTGCCTGCAACGTAAAAAATGCGCCTACTCTCTCTCTCTCTAACTGTGCGGTTTGTTTTTAGAAAAAAGTATGACGGGCTTTAAGAAGGCGACAGAAATATACATTTGAGTTAAACCACACTACTGAATATATGCAAGTAGTTTTTTGTATTTATAATCACAGACCTCACAAGAAAGCCAAACCCATAATAGGATGTATGCTAAGACTCGCTCCTCAATGCAAAGGCGTAAAAGCTCCAACTAACCTCCTCCAGGTCACCAATCACGGTGCGCAGGTCAGTAGCCAATAGGACGACCAGATCATCCCACGAGAGGGCATCCAGGTCCTCAGAGGAGCTGCTGTTACGGGTTGATTGTGTTGAGGGAAGGCCGGCGGTGATAGCAGCGGAGGACGCCCGACGGGGTGAGGCGGCAGCACTGCCGAGCAGGTGTGCCAGCTGCAGAGCAAGACGGGTCAGCTGGGCGTGCAGGGGGGCCGCATTTGCGCAGCCGAGTTTGGGCGCTTGGCGGCTGAGCAGACGCACCAACCAGAGCAGGACCCGGTCAAGGCCGGTGAAGTCGGGCACGATGGCAGCAGCAGCGGCTCTCGCAGTGGTGCTGCTGCTGTTGTCATCACTGTCCTTGGGGGTGGAACTTGAAATGGCAGAGCGCGCCTCACAGAGGCTGATCAGCAGGGGCAGCAGGGTTGTCAGATCATTGGCGGCGGCTGCGGAAGTGGCAGGCTCCGCCGATGAGATAAAGGTGAGAATGCGGGTCACCCAGCTCTACGATGAAGTAATAGAAATGATACCATGGAATGTTCATTTGAGCCAATTTAAATGTAAATAAATGGTCTACTGAAATTATGGCAGTAGGATGTTTTTTGCGCAATGTGTTATTTGTTAAAAGAGATTGGAAGGAAACTAAGCAAACCGTAAAACGGCTAGGTTTCCGAAGGGACTAATAAAGACTATATAACATAAACTAGCTCACACACTGCTCCGACTCCTCCTCGCCGCCGGGTTTGAGGCCCACCCGTCGGGGCTCCTGATCCAACAAGGGCTACTAGCCAGCCAGCCAGCCAGCAGCCTGAGACAAGAACAGGGAGTTCTGTACACAATAAATCCTTGCCACAGGAATTTTCAGCTTTTTTACCTACAACTTAGGATTTTGAGCTGATGATTGTAATACTTTGAGCACAATCACTATTTAGACGCTAGAAATCCCAATAAATTACGCATTTTAAAGGCACCGTTAGTAGTGGAAATCCCGAATCGTGAAGTTTTTCTGTACATGGGCGAGAAAGAAGATGATCGGAATCGAGTATCGGAGCGTAAGTGAAAACGGAGCACAAGGAACACGAATAAGCCAGAAACAAGTTGATTAGGATGGCTCATGAAAATAGAAAGGGTCCGTGGGGATCCTTTTACGAACTGAAACGAAGGCATACCTTGATCAGCTTTACTAGAGCAGTCAGCGCCTGGGAGGGACTACAGGTCGGTGAGGACTCGCTGGCCGGCATACCCACATAACTCGCACCCTGCTCCTCTTCCTCCTCGCTGTCCGATTCCACGACTGAATCTTCCACCAGCAGGGGATTATCAGCAGCCGCGGCGGACTCGGCCTGGGCTGCCCTAAAAAGATGCAGTGGTTTCGGCGTCACCACAACGGGGTACAGGGCCACCGCCACCCGATGAAGTCGAGCGGTGCCCAGCGCGTCCGTGACAACCGCAAAGCAGAGAGCGAGGAGGGCTATGGCGCCAGAGGCCACGGGCCTCAGATCCTCCGCATCCACACCCGATCCCCCGCACCCCTGAGCAATCACCGCGACGTAGAAGCGAATCAGCAGACGCGCCGTCTTGCCAATCACCGCCACAAAGGCCTCCCGGTAAGCGGCAGTCAGGACGGGCTGGCTCGTAGCACCGCCAGACGCTCGGCCTGCGGCCGAGGGCAGAAGCTCGGCCAGTCGGGCAGCGATAGTCTGCAGCAGGTGGGGGGCAAACCCGCCGCCTCGTGGCGCCGACTTGAGAGCCTGGCGCAGACCCGCGACTGCGGAACGCAGGCTGGAGAGCAGGAGGGCACCGCGCAGTTGGCCGCCTCTGGTGGAATCTTCAGAAATGCCGATGAAACAGATGTTTTGTCCGGCGGAGGGGCCAACAGCCAGCGGATGCGCTGAGTCTCCTGCTGCTGCCGTCGTGTCATTTTGGACTGTTGTGTCGCCGGCGGCGGTAGGCTCCCCAGTGACTGCGCCTGAAGCCGACGGCGGAGGAGTGGAGCGATCGAAAAGGAGTCTGCGGGCCGCTTCACGTCGGTTAAATAACCGCTTTAGTTGAGCCCAAGAGGCCCTAGAAGAAGCGGTGGAGAGGATGTGTTTTATGTGCTGATAGCGAATGCACAATGGAATATCGACAAAAAGTAGCAACCGTGTGAGAAAAAAGCTCAGCAGAATTAGAGGCATGTAAGCATGACTTGCTGATAGAAGCGAATACGCGAGTCCCAGGAAGTAATTGAGAAGACGAAGAAGAAGACGACTGATAAGCTGGGAGAACACCTTTATTCGCCTGACTTGTCGATACCCGTCATGGATTCCTCATCAGAGACATCAGCAGAAATGGGCAACATATGCACAGAAACTTGCAGTTTTTATAGGACATCGTCATTATTGCAAATATACAACGATAATTAACGATAATTGTCTTTTTGAGCTGAATTGTTGACAAAAACATTTGAACAATGCAATACGGTCACGATATTCGCAGAATTTATGCACGACATACAATTTCGCGACCTCGTCCTCAACTGCGTATCGTCTCTGTCTATTAATAAGGTAGTTATCAAAGTAAGCCAGTTCTGGCTATTATGACAACCCGTTAGGCGTGATCAAAGGTGCAAAGGCCAGAGCAGCGTGTTGAGTGTTGGTCGCGCCAGCTGCCTGCGCCGTCCCCCATCTCCGTTCTTTTTGACTTACTTTGTCATACAGGGCACAGGTACGGAAATGGTCAGGGACTGCGACAGATTCTCCGCGAATTTACTTTAACTATAATCTGGCGAAAGTCGCCGCGTTCGCCTCAGCTGGCTGAAGCTCCTGGTGGGCATTGTCTGCAACGACGGTTGAACTGTCGATCTAGTCGATTACCTAACTTAATACAAGATGTACTTGTACTTGTTACGGCTGTGATCATGCCTGATCTAGCTGGCCTCAATTATGTCACGGACGGTGCTTCTCCATGCGTGACGATTGGTAGCAGCAGATTTGGAGAGCTCCAAGCAGTATCTTCTCCAGCGACGGAGGCCGAAGATAGAAGGTCCAAGAACGGCTTCCATGTCTTGACGCACGGTGTCTAGCCAGGTCTTCAGTTGACAACCTTTTCGGGGCATCCGGGTGGGCTGCGGTGCCGGATGGAGGACAGCATAGCTAAACTCGGGCGACGGACGACGGAGAACGTGTCCAAACCACCTAAGTACCCTTTCTTAAATAGCCTGATATATCCTCGCAATACGATCGGACTGTCTCATCGGAGGTGAAGTCGCTATACTTTACTCGCTGGATGATATTGCTGCAACATAGGCTTGTTTTACAGCCGGGAGTCAAACCATAAGGTAAACTACGTACCAAATCATATGAAAAATCAAGTGCTATTAAGACCACCTGACCAGAATTGTGATAGTAATAAGCACAGAAGGTGACCTAGAACTCATTCATGCACCACGATATAGGAATAGGAGACTGCTCTCTGAGTAAATAACTTGACCTTGTGTAAAATTTGACGACGCGTAGATATACATTGGTGGGATTTTTCCATAGAGCTCTCCAGTGGCATGAGTCTACCAGCCCAATTATCTAACGGAATTAGTGGTTAAAGGGCTAATGCGTGATTAATCAGCAGGAATATTCGCAGAAAATGCGGGAGGAATAAAACGTACCCCGGACGAGCTATGGAAGCGAGCGGATTGCGTGCTTCGAATTCCAGACAGGCGTCGTAGAGACCCAGCAGCATCTTAAGACGCGCCTGGTTCAGTCGACCAACTGGGGACGATGAGGAGAGCTCAGTTTCTGGCATCTGTAAAAAACGGAATGGCATCAGGGGGCGCGGTGAAAGACGGGGACTACAAGTGGTCTGAGCACGTAGTAGTTAATCAAACCTGAATCCAGTTACAATGAGGTAGCTACCTCAGTTTCCCTGCCTGCATCAAGTATATTTCAAACGCAAGGAAACAAAATTGCGGAAAACAGTCGAGAGATTCTGCCAGATGAAGCAACACAATCGCCGCTGTCGTGGAGAAAATACCGCATTTGGAATAGGCATTACTATATAGGGAAGGCGGTAAAAAGAGGTGGGACGATAGATTTTACCTGGTCTGAAAGTAACGTGATGCTAGCCGGACCGCTAGTTACCAGGATGTTGTGGGGAACCCCCAATGATTCCTGTTCATCCCCCACTCTCCCAGCTGAGAAGAGTCATGCAACGATTAACGGAGACCCTTGCTGCTTTCAGAAGTAGAGCAGTGACTTGCACGTGAATTTGGGTTACAGTGCGGACGACTTTCACTACATCGACCTTATCTATTTTTTGAAAACACTCTTGTTCCGGATTGCTTGCTGGACCGCCATCGATTTCTGCTTACGCCCTCGGATGGCAAGGTTTAGTCATGCAACAGTGAAAGGAAAATCCTGCTGCTTCTGATAAAACATCAGTGAGTTGTGCGTGTAGTTCGAAGACTCTTGCGGTCTTTATATCATCCGCTTTTTCGTATAACCATAGCGTGGCAAGGACAGGATAAGGCAAAAACGTCAGTATTGTTTGTTTTATCGATTATGTTCCGCAGGTCCGAGAAACAAACTGGCTAGGATGTTGACAAGCGAAGATACGCCCAAACCTCTGTGGTAAAACATCTTCCATTTGGACTAGACATTGATCTTAACGGAGTAGGAGTAGGATAATTGCTTTCGACTGGCCTCAGACACTAGCAACGCTGACGGGACGCAACTGTAAGCTCTCGATCCAGTAAAGGTAGAGTTATGCAACGGCTAACGGAGAACCATACCGTTTTAGGAAGGAAAGGGGTAACTAGCAGGTACATTGGGTTACAGGGTGAAGACTATTTTATGCGTTCCTTTCAAATAACCATCTCGCTTCAGGAGCAGGAGTTGATAGGAAATGTGTATGTTCACCGTGGCCTAGGACATACCACATACGAGCTGGTCTCTGACATCAAAACAAGACGAACCCGAGCCAGTTGGCCACCCTCTTTGTCACAGCTGTTAGTGCACCGCGACAGTTTCAAGCGCATCGGATTGATAATAGTGAGGAAATAAATTCGCTGAGGGTCGACCTAACTCTCTCCCCCACCGCGAGTAACGGGCTACCACCTAGCTTATCGGTCACTTGGTGTGGGATGGGCGCAGTGCGCCGTGTGCAGTACAGCATGGTGGACGCGAGGACGGTGACTTACAGGAGTCACAAAGGTCACGCAACATTTCCACATATGCGAGATGTTGATACTCTTTCGCTAATCGGCATTGACTCAAGTTGTGATACTGATAATCGTGTAGTCTATTCCGTCATGATAGGATGCGGGCTTTTTAACGAGCTTTCTTCTGACCACTAGCAAAACGTATCCATTTTAAAAACTGGCTACTTGAGTTGTATGCCATTGTATAATTTATTTTGACGAAAAAAATGCACGAAAAAATCATTTCTTGGACTCATTTGGTAGCAAATTATGCCTTCTTTAAATTTTATACTTAAAGAGATGGTAGCTTTCAGTTTTAAAAGAGTTGCTAACACTAAGCTTGTTTACAATTGTGAGGCAGTTTTAATAAAACATTGTATACGTCAATTTATTAATGCTGCCTTTACTGCATAAAATATATTCCACATCTATTTCAATATTTTATGGCAATTATATGACTTCCTCCTCAAATGGTAGGCGAAAACTTACTTTTATCGAAACGGACTGTACACAGTGCGCAGTGTAGCAGTCACTAGTTTAGAAAATTATTCGGTAATTGAGCAACTTAAAACCGAAAGCTACCCTTTCTTTGAGTAAAAGATTTAAAGAAGGCGTACTTTGCTATCGATCAAGTACAACAAATAATTTTTCGCGCATATTTTTCATAACATACACTTGAAATTATAAAGGCAGTCAAAATAAATGATAAGAATGCATACCACTTCAATAGCCACTTTTTGTAGTACATACATTTTTTTAGTGGTCCGAACAAAGTTCGTTAAAAAGTCTGCATCCCATCATGACTGAAATGACTTCAGAATAGACTACACGATAATCATTATCACAACCTGAGTCAATGCCGATTAGGGAAAGAATATGAATCTTTCGCATATGTGGAAATGTTGCGTGATCTTTGGCGACTACTGTGAATGTGATTTAGGCTATAGTGACCGTAGACTAGCGCAACGTATGCCACGATCCCTCCAGCTGGACCAGGTATCATGACAATTGGATCAACTCAAACATCATGACAAAGTCAATAACACCGGAGGCGGAAGAGGATGTAGGTGGCTGGTGTGATCGGAATCCGTACCATGCCCAGATCGAGAACCCGTGCATCTACCACCTGACTCGTTGTAGGGCAAAAAAAAGGTAGGACTCAGAACATGCAAAGACGCACTACTACTAAACCGCCAGTCACTCACGAGGCCAAATTCGTCGAGCGGAGTCTCCCGTAGGGCGGCGGAGAGATTGAAAAGCAGGTGGGCAACCTTGGCGAAGAGCCGGCGCGAAACCATCATGCCGCAGGCAGTGGAGACGGAGGATTGGGTTACGGTCTGGGTGAAGCCAATGCTGCTACTGGCGCCGGAGACCTGGTCCTGCTCGCCAGTTAGGCTACGACAGAACCGCGGCCAGAGTGATCGCAGGGAGGGCAGGGCTAGGATGATCTGCAGACACCAGGCAAGGACCTCCTGCGTACGTGGGCATCGAGAGGGAGGAGGAGAGTGAAAGTGGTTTGTTTGGCTTCCTTATATTTTAGTTCAGTATAAGGTTTTATTTTATTCTTTAATTTAGTTATTTTAGCTTTCTTTAGTGCGTTGACTTTAGTTTCAGGCAGGTAGTTTTTACTTAAGTTAGTTAGACTTCAGTCAGTAGGCTGGGAGTAAACGACCGAAGCCCTTAAAAACTGTATTGCAACGGTACAGGAATGCAAAAATTGAAGTGAAATATGCAAAAAATTGCTACAGATCGCTTTTTGTGCAAGAGTGCATAAAAATATTTTGGAAACATTAATGGTTAAGAAGGTAAGACATTTGCGGAATGGCAGCGTACTAAATTTTCACTGTACATTTAGTATGGCATAGTAGTCAGGACATTTTTAGAGTAAATAAAAACTCCATTGAAACCAAACGAGCAGTATGTTTGGTTCGAGTGCTGTTTGTAGTGTTTGTCGTCATTAATGTTAGGTGGTTGTCGGCCTTTGACAGACGATTAGCCAAACGTCTCTTGAAAACGTTCACAGTGGGTGAATGTACAACAGACTCTGCCAAGTAATTTCACTGTCGAATGACCCTTTGAGAGAAGAAGGATGAACGATGGTTTGTTCAGCTTAGTTCCTTCTTAAACTGACAGCCATGTCTTCTGAGGGCCATTTTAAAGAGATCCTACCACTTGAAGTCCAGACCAGTTCCGCTTAGTAACTGAAAAGTTGCTATAATACTTATTTTAGTTATTTGCGTTTGTTTAGCTTCTAGTTTAGTGTAAGATTTATTCGTGGCATGTGGTTTTTATTATATTTTTTACTTCAGTTTACTTTAATCTCGGAAAATGGTAGTTCTATGGTTTGTTCAGCAAATGTGAGCGATTTCCGATAGTAGCGTAGTTTCAAATTTATTTATGGCACGCATTTTTCTTGCCAAACATTAGACTATTTAGATAATTATTCGTATTATTTTCCACTTTCATACTCTACTTATTGAAGTATTTTCTTCTTTCCCTTGTTATGTTGTTTCAGAAATGCATCGGCACAGCCGAACATTTCAAAGAAGTCGTTGACACAACTGCAGGCGAATACTCGCTTGTTTCAAGTAATACACTCAAATATGGTGATGTCAATTTACACGAGCCAGCAGTGTAACTGAGCAGATGGTGAAAAAAACTCATAAGGCATGGCTAATAATTCAAAATGAATTGTCATTTGTGGGTTTTAGGGGAAAAACTGTCGCCCTTGGGGGAAAGTATGTGAATGATAGGGGCAGGATGCTCGGTTCCAAGTAATACAGTCAAATATGGTGACGTCAATTTACACAAGCTAGCAGTGTAACTGAGCAGATGGTGAAAAAACTTCGAAGGCATGGCTAATAATTCATAATGAATTGTCATTTGTGGTTTTTAGGGGAATAACTGTCACCTTTGGGGGAAAGTATGTGAATTATAGGAGCAGGATGCTCAGTTTATTCAGTTTTTTTGGTGAGGATAATAGGTAATGCCTTTGAAAACCTTATTCATGACATGTACAGCACCTACAAAAATTTACCACTACTAACATAGTATTGGCAAACAGTGAGTAGCATTGTTTTTTACAATATATGTGTGGTTTTTAGAATTCAGACTGGGAGGGAAGGGACGGGACACATGTAATTATCCAAGTGTTGTTTGTACATCCGAAAAATGAACGTTGGGTGTGACTATCGGTGTTGTTATCCACAATTATAGCTTCAGTAGCGGAAAATCATGAGTCAAATTGAACGACAGGCAGTAGTCAGGTTGCTTGGAATACGAAGACAATTACCTCGCTCTTTATTTTTCACTGCCATTTTCGTGCACATCCAAATTCACAGTATTTCCAATCGTAAGCATAAGTTGTGCATTCAATGATTTAAAGGTACAGTAGATTGCATATCCGATGCAAGGTTTGGGATTGGAGGATTTAACGCACACTTCAGGTTGTTTAGTTAGTTGAATTGGGTCGAAAGATGTTACTTACTAGAATTTAATTACGTTCAGATCAGAATACTGGGAGAAAATAGAGGCGAAAATGGGCGAAATCCAGCATTTGTTCATATCTCAGGAATTTCCTATGCTATTAAACGCCGCGGACTCATTGTGTGTACACGTTGCACTATAAAAGAAAATTAATGAAGAGCAGAAACATTTTAATTATATCTGTTAACAAAACGGAAAATTTTGTTTTGCATCCATAAAATTGAGGTTATTGTAATTAGGAGATAGGGCATTACTTTTGGGAATAGAAGAGCGAAATAAGTTTGCAAATTTATATTTTGCAAATCTGCCAAGTTTCATGCCATAAAATTGAGTAATAAACTTTTAAAGTTGTTCTTTGCATAACTCCATACTAAATTTATATGTTATATTTGAGGGGTTACAGACAAGGAATGCGTTTGAGAACCTTATTAGTACATTGCAACCAAATTAACTGTACAATCGATATGAAGTTGGAGACATTTAACAGAGTTGTCACGGTATATTGCAAAACAGTTTTTTTTAAAAATCGCCGTTGATATTATTGCCACTCTACTTTGTATTTGTTATTTTAGAACTTAGTCTTGAAGTAACCAAATATGCTGAAAACTGTTCCGTGTTTGATAAAACAAGTAGCTCTTTCATTTATAACAGAACAGATATCCCTAATTGTTAGGGAAATCGATCCACTGGCCAAAATTTCCTATTCTGATCATGACTTTATCATCAAAAAAATTAGAGTACGCAGACGTCATACGCCAAAATATAGAAAGGCTTTTTTCAAGAGTTAACTTTTTGTAATTTTTTTCTAAATCAATCTTGAGCATTTTCATTCGCGAATTTTGTAGAGCACGTTCATTTTTCTCGGCAATGAGTTCACATGCTTGAGTGGTTCTGAAACTATGACACACAAAGACAACTGCATAAGAAAAAATGTTTAAAATCTGGTTATTTATGTCAAAGCTTTCAAGATTTACCTTATTTTGAAGGTTTTGGTAAGCACATAGAATATACTCATTATTTATGGTCAATTGACTAAAGCCAGTGAAAATCGCAGTGTTTATTAGAAGTTCTTGAAAGATCTGTACCCCTTCGCAATAGAAATATCGAAATAATTACATAAAAATATGGCGGAAGGCAATAACTCTTAGTGTACAACAGATGGTACGTTCACAATTGTATCTGGCAGTTCTATTTACATTTATTCGTCAGTGAGCGGCATGTTCACACGTGAGCTAAGAACTATATTACTCTTTTGACCTCCCAGTGGGGCATATCAAGCAAAAACGCGGTTGCCTTAGTCCAATATAAGTCAAGCGATGCATGAACGACAGCAACAACTAGCAGTTCCCGTAAACAGGTATTAGATTACATACTCGAAATGTAGGCTCTTCGGTAACAGCCATACATTATATTGCACGTAATATGGAAGCATATTTATTCGAAAAATTGACAAAACGATTATTTTCCAACGTAATTTTACTTGTGCTGCTTTATTTACTCAGCGGTTTTGCATAAACGCGCTTCCTCTACATTTAAAACTTAATTTTACCTGAAAAGAAAGAAATTCTTCGAAAAATCGAGTTGTACTAGTGAATTTTCGAACAAGTATCACGTGTTCGTCATCAGACTAAGTTAACAGTGAGGGCTGTGAATGTCACACCAGAGGTTTTGGAGGCAGAGGTTACAACGGACGGGGGAGGGATAGGGGGTGGGATTGGGTGGAATGGTTATGGTGACGTGACACCCGCAGCGATAGTGAGGGGAGGGGGTGTTAGTGTTTGGACTATGGGCCGCGTGTTCGGGGGAGGGGGGGCTGGCTAAGAGTCAGATAAATTACACTTGACCGGGCACAGAGAGCCAGTGTCCAGATTAGTAGACCATGCACGAAACCCGGTATAGTGTGAGTCAAGCTCTACGTGCCTGTTTATACTAGCCGGATTCGAGTGCCAAGCTTCAAGGAATTAACTCGCTTGTCGCGCATTAGCCATTGCGATCACGTCGGTGGCATCCCAATTGAAGCGGTGATCACACTCAATGGAGTGTGCAAATACGAGTGATAAATGGTTCCGTAGGCGAACGGCTGACTTGTGTTCGTTGATGCGAGTCTCAAGGCGTCGGTCTGTTTGGCCAAATAAACGCAAGGGCAACCAGCACACGGTATACGATAAACGACGTTACTTAGTTGTCCCATGGGTAAAGCGTCCTTTACTCGACATAAGCTTGCGCGCAGTGAGGTTGCGGGCTTGTGGGCAACGGAGATGCCAAAGCGACTTAGTTGCCAAGAGATGGTTTCAGATACTCCATTCATGTAGGGTAGAGAATAAAATTTCCTAGTACGCCGGATTTCCACTTTTTCGGAATTTTCCACTTTGTTAAAATAGATGGTGCTTCTATGAAACGTTATACTCCTTCATAAATCATAATATGCACTACTGTGAAGAACGATCATAACTTTATTGCTGTAAGACTTTGGGGGCCACAGCTTGGGCTGCGTTTGAGTAAGAGGTAGTTACTTGTAAAAATCGTAGGGATGCATGAGTTTGGCCACTTACTCTACATTTACAGTTTCTGCTTCCTATAACGGCAGTTCGTTTTGAACACCCGTACAACATTCATATTACAATAACTTTCACCACATGTTTTCTCATTCGAGCTACATAACCCATCACCGCCGAAAAAATTTTCGCTGTCACAAAGCATGACAAAACACCGTACGGTCATATGGAAGAGCATGACTTACCGGGTGTTCCCTGTACGCGAGAATCGAGTCGGGTTCTGTCAGCATTATTAGCTGACTCAGTCGCAATGGTACGGCGCGTAAAGTATCCGGAAGGGAAGTGCAGCCATTTTCTTGATCGAACATGGGTTTGGTCTTTGACAGAGCTGGATCAAGACACTTTGAAAGGAGACGCCAGAAGAGCGTGATGACTGGGGAGACAAGACCGGGATTGAACATCGCGACCTCACAAAGGCCCTGGGGTCAGAGAAGAAAGGGTTACTTTAGCTCATGGACAGAGGTTATATGTAAAATGAGTGGGTAGCATCCAAACGACATCCAAAAACATTGTTTCGTGAAGGAAATCAAGGCCTTATTGAAATTTATGGAGATCGGCTATAATACAGTTAGACTGGTCACTAGGTCAGTCAATAGAAATAAACGGCTCGAGTTAAGAACCCTCCTGGTAACAACCCAGTTCACCAGTGGCTTAAATAATACGATAATAAGTCCTGGCGATACTTACAAAGTTAAAAACTTACCAATACGCAACATTGCTTCAAAACACACGAAGTCAATCGATAAAGTGAGTATTAAGCGACGGTGATGTTTAAAGGGACTGTTTCGACGTGTATGTACACGAAGTATATGTCGACAGACCGCTTTTCCATCGATTGAAGAAAACGGTCGGTAGGAGCACTTCGCGGGGCCGCCCGAGGAGCGCACGAAGCACGCCCCTTGATCTTACGAGCTGCTTATTTTAGGGGGATAGGACGGGTGGGGCGCGTCAGCGAACAAATTAGATACGAATAATCCTCTAAAATAAAAAGTTACAGGATCACGCACTCAAACCTCGGGGAGGGGACACTGAAGTGCGCTTTACTATCATCGCTAATCCTCTACCGGACCAATGGCGAGCGCGTATATGTAAGGGGTAGGCCCAGACCTCGGGCGAGGTAATTGAGGTGCATTTTTTAGTAGTATCACGAACCCCGAATAGAATAAGGGCGAACAAGTAAAGAAGTTTGAAGATTTTGGAATTCATCCTACTCAAAATTTGTAAGTAGGCGATTATTCCCGTGGTTAATTTGAAAAGCCATTTTCGCTTCGTATGCTGACTTAAGCGGTTATTCCATGCGGCGACGTTCCGAGGACCCCTTTGTAGTTCGATGCCTTCATGAAATCCCTACTGGGTTATCGACCGGCTTGCAGAAAACTGGAAGATAGTGGGCAAATCAACCTACTTAAAATTTATAAATAGGCGGTTATAATACATAAGGACCCTTCTGAGAACCAGCTAGGTACTGTTAACAAACGGCCAACGAGGCCACGGTCCGCAAATGGCGGTCATGTGCCTGGCTTTATCACGGCGTTAACCCAAGGGTTGCAGCATTGGACATTTCGTGTGGCTTTTCTCAATTCGCAAATATATCTGCTGAAAATATGAAAAGATTAATTGGCAAGCATATGTTTGCCTTCGATAAATTCACTTCCCACTCCCACCGTCCGGACAACCGCACTCCTTTTTTTCTTACTAACCTGCATAGTTCATTTCTTTATTATCATATAAATTTTCAGGCCTGGAGAGAATTTATCGAAAGCAAATGTATGCTCGCCAATTTATTTTTTAAAAGTTTTTTTCTGTTTACTTACGGCACAGTGCATTATACTAATTAAGAAGCCACCACAGTCGACTTCAGTAAGTGTGCTCATAATTCTGGGCTGGTGAATACTGCAATTAGTGAAACAATATAAGATGGCTCCCATGATTGAGCAAGAGTTGAGTCACTGTAAAGCGGTTTTGGTAATTACCCAGTATATGTCTGACTTGACCAGAGCTTCTGGATCATCACGCTGGGTGGCTGGAGAAGAGGCGAGGAGTGTGGAGGATACCAGGCGTTGTAAAAGACCCACAATCTCTGTGCAGAGGGCTTCATTGCGGGCTGAATCCGAGGGCAGCGTCACAGCAGTTTGGACCACCTGAGAAAGAGAAAGACAATCGGATGAATATAAAAGTCTTCCTTGCATAAACTTTCTACCGGCGAAAAAATAAAATACAAAATGCACCTAAAGACGGAGAAATGAGTTTACTTCGAGGGCGATATTGACATTATAGATTGAGAAAAAGTAGTTTCGATCACCGGAATCGCAGTTTTATTTGTCTGAACTTTCGAACTCTTGCGGAAGTCCATCTTCAGAGAGAAAACCGTCAAAGAAAGCAAGCAACATCATAATGAAAGATACTAATTAACCGATGTTATATTCGAATCCATCATAACAGAGGGACACTGTGTCGAGGGGCAAGTTAAGACAACTTACGAAAATTCAAGTCAGTAAGTTTCCCTTTTCTGGTATCAGCGTTGCCTTTACTGAACTAGTAATCGCTAATGATCAGGGAGGCCGGCTTCGAAAGAACGGTTCATGTCAGACATGGAATTAGGTATAACCCGATGAAAACTATTGATAAGCCTACTTTGTCCAGTTAAAAGCCGCTACTCCGATGAAGGAATTCAGTAACAAGAAACGAGATACATTGGGACGAAGCAGATATAATTGCTGGGACAAGACTTTTGGGCACCTGATGTTTCGAAATCCGTCGCGGATCAATCACCAGACAACAGCAGAAACATTAATATAGGGTATCCCAAGAAAAGGTATACACATTTTAAATAATTTTAAACTTGGTGGTTACTATAATTATAAATTATTAATAACTACACTTGTAACTGACAATTTGTCCTTGCATTGTACTGGCCCGATGATGAATTGCCGAAAACATACGTTTGCCAACATTAATTTTCAATCGTAAAATGGGAATATTTGCAGAATTACAATTTTATTATTTAAAAAACGTAAATCAAAAACCTCTCTCCTCTAGTGTGTCCTGTTTAGGTGGCCATGCGAGTCATCAGCCTTCAGGAATCAGCAACAGTAAAACGCCTTATACCCCTGTGTGACAGTTTCATTATTCAGAGTACGCCACTTACCTGGGTACTGTTGATCTGTGTAAAGAGGGGGAAGGCGCAGGGAGCCATCGAGAGCCATGACTGCGTACTGGACGTCTGGGACTGCGAAGACCAAGAGTTCTGGGAGGCCGACTGGAAGTTGGAGGCCTTCACCTTGAAACAAACAAAAACGAAGCGGGATTAGACGCAGAATAATGGGGTCACTTGATGGTTCAGCTGTGAGTGTGCAACAAGACGCGTTGGGGCAGCGACAATACCGTCAAGCGTGGATGACAACACCTGTCTGGTAAATCTGATATCTACGAGAAAGCATCCCCCTGTAATAGCGGCATTACATGCCGATCATTGCTGACATACCAATAAAACTTCAGTCGTCCGGGCAATTATGATGCCTTCACGTGGGGCGGGTAGATGGGCGTGCAGCGGACAGCCGCAATGTCTGTGTCTCCCTTCGTTCTCCAAGGCTTGCTGCCCCATAGTCGTGTCGTCAGAAACAACTGTTCCAATGATTTCTTTCACTGGCGACCCCGCCTCCCGAGGCTCGACCTCGCAGTTGCTTCTGGCTAACTGATAACAGCTGCGTCAACGTTCCCTGTTCTTCGGCGTGCCGGCAGATCTGACAGTTGGCCTGAGCTTAGTAAACGCGCCTGCTTAAGGACCATTTGACCAAGACACCCCTTAGCCGATGCAGCAAAGACCTCTACAGACGACATCCCCTCGGGCAACTTGCTACACACCAATAGCAAAGCACTTGAACTCGCTTCATAGTCCTGTAAAAGCAGCCGTAATCACTCCACACAACAGACAGTTGACTCTCTTAGATCTGACTGGAAGCAGTCAGCACCAGCCCTGGCATAACCAACTGAGACAGCAGTTGGAAGTGCTGTATACAATCAGTCACTTCTTCTGGTGACTTCTGCCTTGTAACTTTAACCTGGAATTTTACCTGATGCTTGTAGTGATCTGAGTATGACCACTACTTAGACCCCTACAGACGTTTACCTTCGCACGATGCCACCACCATAGCGGACAACCGCTGTCTGACCAACCATGACTTAAACGAGTCCTCCAGCTTGAAGTCTAGGTCGACGTCGCCAAAAATCCTTGGCACCACAGAAAATAACGTCTTGTCCAGGAAAATATCTTTTTTTCGTAGATTAATGCTTCACCGATGTCTGTTATGATTTCACTCCTTGATGTCAGTTGAGCAAATGCATATTGATAGCAGAAGAGTTTCTTTCAAAACGGTGCTATTAACTGACTGACGGTGCTCGGGGTGAAGCTACAAGTTAGAGTGAACTTTTAGGTTTTCGTAAGTGATAAGTTTTTTTTAAAACAATCGGTATTTCTAAACGAAGTTTTTGTAACGGTAGCTCAGACCGAGATATCACCACCCAATAATGTCTTGTGTGAGTCTCCCAAGGAAGAACATGACAAGCAGAGCGCAACAGCAGAATTCTTTGAGTGTAATAGGTTCAATATATTTAGAGCAACAAACGCGCGGAAACTATGTCCACGGGCCAATCAGCTTCTGTCCTGACTTTGCTACCGGCACGATTGGCTGGTGACTCGACGGCTGACTGTAACATGAAGTTTAAATTTATTGATTGATTGCCTGTCAGTATGCTTCGCCGCCTGTAGGCCGATGGATAGCCTGCCGTGAGTGCGGCTAGCGCATACAAGCTAACTGCTTCCTAAGGCTGTTCGTTGGGTCCAACCTAACAGAAGTAACATTACATTTAACATTTCCTGTTAAGTTATAAACTCATTGAAGTTTGTTCATTACGGTTTAAAAGGTTTCGATTCATGCGTTTGCGCCGGTACACAAAAGGGTATCATTCTGACGTATAAAGTTGTATTAATATGCGCAAATATTCGGGGTCCAGATATAATATCGTGCTCATCATCCCCGGAAGAGGAAGAAGAAGAGGGGGCAAGTGCTGGGACCAAATTGTATTCTTGTTGACGTTTCGAAAACAGGCTCGTTCTCATTGTCAGAGCGTGTTGCTTATTCTTCCGCTGGCCTTGAATGAATGCGCTTCGCCGCGAGACGGGTGTTGTACCCATGTGCGATGCCCATGCACTCGTCGGTCCGTTGACTGTTGATTGGCACCATCCTCTCCACTGTTATTGGCGCTGCGTCGGCCTGTCCCTCCGACTCCCCGCGTTCGCGTCCTCGCGTGCGTCTTTTTCGGCCTCCCCCGCGTTCGCGGTCTCACCGTTGCCCTCATGAGAATCCATGCCAAGCCTATCATGTGACTCGCGCCGGTTGCTAACTAGGCTGACTGTGGCGGACGGTCGGTTTTCTGTGTCGCCACTCCCCCGCTTTAGCGCCCCGTTCTGTGCGGGCGTGATCCTTGCGCGGATGGCTTGGTAGGCGGGATTCAACTCAATGGATCTGTTGAGTGTGCCAGTAGACGACCAGCTTTCGAGCACTAGTCTAGCCATCTTGTCACTGGCGCTGCCGATCACCCTTGCCTTTTCAAAGGCGAAAACGTGTTTCCGCTGCTGCACGTGGCCGTAAACCCTAGAATGCTCGTCTGTGCGGTTGATTGCCAGCAGGTGTTCATGCGACCTCGTGCCAAGACGTTTGCCTGCTTCACCGACATACCTTGCATCACAATCTTGGCATCTTGTATTAAGTTAGGTAATCGACTAGATCGACAGTTCAACCGTCGTTGCAGACAATGCCCACCACGAGCTTCAGCCATCTGAGGCAAACGCGGCGACTTTCGCCAAATTATAGTTAAAGTAGATTCGCGGAGAATCTGTCACAGTCTCTGACCATTTCCGTAGCTGTACCCAGTATGACAAAGTAAGCCAAAAAGAACGGAGATGGGGGACGGCGCAGGCAGCTGGCGCGACCAACACTCAACACGCGTACCAAAAGCGCGCCTCGCTAGGTAGGCTTCCGACTGGGAGCGTCATAACGGTCACATTAAGAAGGAGCCATGGAGCCTGACTCTCAGCCTGCATTTAGCCACTCCGCACAACAAGACACACTGGACTGACTGCGATGTTAAAGTTATTCCGTCAGTTGGCAGCCCTCCAAGCCACGGCTTACAACGCACCGTGATAGCTTCAAGCACATCAGATTTATTATAGTGAAGAAAGAAACGCCCTGAGGGCTGACCTCACTCTCTCCTCTATCGCCAGCAACAAGTCGTCACCTAACTTATCGGTCGCCTGAGATGGAAGGCTTGCAGTAGATGGCAGTGCTAGCGGACCCGTCTGCGCGCGCCACAGCGCGACCTGGTCCCCTCGACACACACTGAAACTCTCATAATATATACGAGCAGAAATTACTACAGATATATCGGGCAGTAAATACTGACCTTAAGGTTCTTCAGCAGCTTGACGAAACCCGCTACAGCGATACGCCGCACCCGAACACGGAAGCTGGTCGACATGGAGCGTAGTTCAGCAAACACACGAGACTGCAGGCCCAAAAAGGCGTCCAGTGGGCGGATATCAACATTGACCAGGCTGGAGGCAGAGAAGGAGGCGGAAGACGAGGAGCGCGCAGCCACAGTGAACAGCGGCAGAAAGGCCTGCAGCACCGCAGACGCCAGCTCCAACGGCAGGACATCCAAGCCGTCCAGCAGATTTTCCAACTCGGAGGCAGCTGACTCGGTCAGCTCGAAGGGGCAGAGGGCAGCCAGCTCAGCAAGCAGTTCTATTTTGGTGGAGGAGGAATAGTTTAGGACGGGGATGAGGGGTAACACAAACAGAAAAACTCCCTACCCGTTGTATAAGCGGACGTGCAGACAGAAGGAGAGATAAACTACATATGCAAACACGCTTGTTCATGCAGTCAGATAACCATTTATTATGTTACTATTTTTTAATTGAGTAGCAATGTATGAATAGAAACATATACAAGAGAAAAAGTTGAAGTATTAACGCCTCGCCAGACGAAACAAGCCAGGGTTGGTGAATCCTGGACCAGATCGGAGTACACCTATGTACTAATCTACGTACCGATCGACAACCGGCAAGACGTCGACCCAGTGGCTTAGTGGATAGGACGTTCTTCTCTAGCTCAGTGGTCGCGGGTACGAAACTCGAGTGTAGCGGCAGTTTCTGTGGCTATAATGGAGTCGCGTAACTGCGGCTGACGACGGCTATTGAGCCAGAAATACGCGTATCTCGCAGTCCTAACTTTTGCTGGTTATGCATTGGTTACTTAAAAATAGCGATTAACATAATTGTTTCGTCCTTGAGAAGAAGTTGAAGTGTCAACGCCTCGCCAGACGAAACAAGCCAGGGTTGGTCAATCCTGGACCAGATCGGAGTACGCCTACGTACTAAGAAACATATATGCTTGCAAACATACAAAAGCTTCACGAATGAACGAGAAAGTTCTCTCTCCAGGTCGAACTCTGTTCGAGCATCGAAACAGTATGTTTATTGTCCTAAGCCTTCAAACTAGTACAGAACTTTATCGTCAGAGGTAGCAATAGCAAAAAAAAGCGGGGCAATTATAAGGGTTGTGACATTCATCATGTCGATGTCATATTCGGGTTTTCATTTGCTACTTACTGCATGTTAAGAACCCGACTTGGCCGAAGCATGTGTCTTTAAGCCCGCTTAGTCATCCAACGATGCTCCATCATCCTGTGACCCTTGACCCCGTCTGCTGATTTCCCATGCGTTGACTCCCCTCGTTCTTTGTTCCCAGCCCGTTGCCATTATTAGCTTATAAACTGGCAGCCACGTGTCTGCATCATTCACACGACTGCTCGTATAAGCACCTATCATTAACATTCATCTTCCTTGTGATTTGCAACTCACCTTTTTACCTATCGTGCACTGTTAATCTTACTGCTTTTTTCTTCTTCTAAAGAACCACATAAAGAATATCCGAGTTATTCCAACTGTCTTTTGGCATAGCTTTCGGCCTCCGGTGCGTCTATTCAGATAACTAAACTAGCACTGAACTACGAAAGGCTAAACCATATTAATAAGGGGTATAAACCAATCAACTGTCAGTGAGGCACACTTAGACGCAGGGCTATTTACGCCGGCGCCAAATCGATATATCGATTGATTAACTTCCCACCCGTGGAACAGACGTCAATCCATTCTTGTCTCGTCTTGGTTCCAGTGTGGGCAAGTACCTTGACATCAGCATGGTTTAACTCATGGCCCATTTCATAGGCCTGTATGATTAAAAGGACAGCTAGGGCATGGGATAAGATACACTACCCCAAGATTGCTCCTAGGCATGGGATACGATACACTATCCCCAAATTTCGATTGGGAATTTGGCCGGTTTTCGACTTCCATTACCTTGGTGCGCAGGGTAGCCTTAGGCCAGTGTGCAATTTGAAATTCTAGACCCGCAGCGATGCACTAAGTTGCTTCTGAGACATTCACGATCTATGACAGAACAGATCATATCCTCGATAGTATTCCTCTTTGAGGCCGAACGCAAAGGCATCGGCTTATAAACACCGTCGGATGTCCATTCCGCATAAATTAGTCACGGATATATCAGGCCTTGCGTGCTTTTTCATTCGGCCTGCTTCGGAAAGTCTGAATCTATTTGAAGAAAGTTCTCACACAGCTTCCTTTCTGAGCCACCGGATGGTTGCGGTGACAACTGGAAAGTTGTGTTGTACGACGGAGCGACAAATTACTGCAAGTTGATGCTCACACCTATAAAACAAACCATGAGTTCAACTTCGCAGCCGTCAAAATGCGCGCCCACGTCGGAAACAAGACGATCCGAGGACTGATTGAAGCCTGGTACACGGATGTTAAACCAAGCAATCGATGTATCGATTCGGCGCTGACGTATAGAACCCTGCGCACACACGTCTAGACGTGCGTCGCTGTGGGTTTATTGGTCTTTACCTCGATTGGGCTTTCAAATATGTAAAAATGCTTTCAGAGTTAAAAATAAGTTTTCTAACAAAGCAGCTGATGAACTTACCTGTTATTTGATAGCAGGACGGGCTCCTTGTTTCGGACCATAGCTTGGCAAGTGCATACGCGACTAGATCTTGACGAACCGATGGATAGGTCTGAAAGAATACAAGTGGGTTGAATTAGACAGGACTAGGTAAATCGAAGAAGTCGAAGACGAATCTAAGATGATGATTTCCAGATTAAAATTGGACTGCACCTCGCCAATCAGCGCTCTTCCATTTCCCTGTACAATGTATTCCCTGTATGTGAGCGCGTTGAAAAGGCCCCGGCAGAACGGCTTTTATAACATCGAATCAGATGGCATTTTAATTATAAACATATTACTGCCTTGCTTTCACTAACTCATGTTGTCTCATGTACATTTGGTATCCCTAAGTCTTCAATGTCATTTGTTATTTACGCCAAAGGAACTAACTAATCAACTGTTTGATTACTTGACTGTTCTGAGTATCGGAGATGGGGAAAACGGGACTACCGGGTTGGATCACCAACGTTGAGAGAGGATCTCTCGGTATGAAGTCAAATCCCGCCCCCGGCGTGCCACTATTTTTGTCAAAAGTATATACCCTTTGGAGATTGTCCACTAGGCAGAAGTTAGGACTCCAGGGCGACATTCAGTCTTACTGATTGAAGGTTATCTAGAAAAACGCCAAGACGGGTACTATACCAAATGTGTTAGATGGAAACCGAATCAGAGGGAGAAAGAAGGGAGACAAGACGAGAGAGAAAGGAAAGCGATAGAGAGCTAAGGGGTAGAGAGAGGAAAAAGATGCATGGATAGCGTTTACAGTGAAGTCTGTAGAACAGAAATGATAGTTCATAGTAAAAGTTTATCTCCAATGATACGCTCCGGAGGTGTTCTTATGCTCTCCACCCTGGTAGGGTAGCCGATGCTCAAAATTTCTTTGTCCGGCGTCCTTGTCCAAGGCCAGCTGCCCCAAGGTCATCCACTATCACAGTAATCGCTTACGGACGCGCGGACCTGGAGGGACTTTACTGACTTTCATTTGGACACACACATGGGGGCATCATCCCTGTTATAGCCGGCCTCAATTATGTCACGAACGGTACCTCTCCATGCGTCGCGGTTGGCAGCAGCGGATCTCGAAAACTTCACCTAGTTCCTTCTCCAGCGACGCAGGCCGAAGATAGAAGGTCCAAGAACTGCTTCCATGTCTTGACGGACGGTGTCTAGCCAGGTCTTTAGTTGCCCTCCTCTTCGACGTTTCCAGGTGGGCTGCGGTGCCGTGTCGAGGGCAGCATAGGTTAGCTCGTGGGGCGGACGACGGAGAACGTGTCCAAACCACCTCAGTCGCCTTTCTTGAATGGCCTGAGATATCCTCGTGATACGATCGCAGCGGATGCGGACTGTCTCATTTCAGATGAACTCACTATACTTAACTCACAGGATCGACCTCAGACACCGGTGGTCAAAGACCTCCAGTCTTCGCTCGTCTTCAGCGTGCACAGCCCAGCATTTACATCCATAGAAGAGGAGTGACCGGATGGATGCACGATGGCGATGGAGATGTCACGTCGGATCCACAGGCGTTTTCGGAGGATCGAGAAAACCCAGCGAGCAGCATTGATACATAAGACAATGTCTTCCTGGCTCTGCCCATTCGGTAACAACCTCGCCCGTGGTATTTAAAGCTGTCTACTTCGTCAAGTTGATGGCCATTAATCCCCAGGGGAGCCTTTTCCTGGTCAGGGATGCAACTCGAGAACAACTTCGTCTTTCCGGAATTTATGGACATGCCTACCGACATATCGATCTCATTTAACCGCGACACTACTGACTGTAGACCATCAAAGTACGAGGCTAACAGCGCAATATCATCGGCGTAGTCAAGATAAGTTAGTCGGCGTCCGGGTGCAAGTTCAACGCCGTCCTCTTCATGTGGAGCTTTGCCAAGAATCTAGTCAATGACGTAGTAAAACAGAATAAGCGAAAAGACGCAGCCCTGCCGGACACCAGACCGAATATTGAACGACTGAGAGAGACTGTTTTGGACCAGGACTCGTGCGGTGGTAGACCGATAGTAGGCCTTAATCAGCGCAATGAGTTTAATCGGCACTCCATCCAGTTCCATTATTCGCCACAGCGACTCACGATGGATGGAATCAAATGCGGCGGCAAAGTCGACGAAGCAAACGGCCGTCGGTTGCTGGTAGCTATGGCAGAATTCTAGAGTGCGCCTCAGTGTGAATATTTGATCCGCACATCCACGCCCAGCTCGGAATCCGGCTTGGTTGGGTCCTGTCCTGGAGTCACGTACAGACTGGAAGCGCCTGAGAAGAACAACAGCGAAGATCTTTGCAGCAAAATCGATAAGACTTATGCCACGGTAGTTCTCGCATCTTGTCTTATCTCCCTTCTTGTGGACAGGTACAAGGATACCTGAGCCCCAGTCATCGGGAACGGTCTCTTCTCGCCACGCCTGTACAATCACTTCATGGAGCCGAGGAGCCAGAGTGTCGACACAGAAGTTGTAGATTTCTGCAGGTATACCGTCCTCTCCGCACGCCTATGCGTCTAGGTAGTGGTGGTACTCAACCACTATGCGGTGGGGGAGAGAGTGAGGTCGACCTTCGACGCGTTTCTTTCCTCACTATAATAAATCTGAATGAGCTTGAATCTATCACGGTGCGCTAAAAGCCATGGCGTGGAGGGTTTGCCAACTGACGAAAAATCTCGGGATCCCTACGTTGCTGCTCCTTTTATAAACGTGTGTTTGTGTGTGCGTATGAGCAAAGAGGGAGGACTGAGAGTCAGGCTGCAATTGGTCCCTCTTAATGTGGCCTTTATGGCGCTCCCACGCAGTTGGGAGCATACTGTTGTGTTAATACTACTCTGACACTCCTCTCACCCTTGTTGATTAGCATTCATCCCTACCTTCTCACACTTGTTGATTAACATTCACCCTTGCCTCCTTACGAACGATTAATTTTTGCATATATAATCCTAACCACTCTTCATCCCTTTTTCAGTTCATGCACGACGATTATCAGATGAGTAAAGCCCTATTCTAGGGTATTCGATTCTTCATTCTCCTCGACTGTTCGGCTATTGCGTACTGACTAACTCGACTATATCCCAATCACAACACATACCTAGCGAGATGGCTGTGTCAAGTGTGCGCGTGCTGAGTGTTTATCGCGCCAACCATCTACACCCTCCCTCATCCCCGGTCTTATCGACTTTGTCTTTACACCGGAAACGGAGGTGGGAATGGCGAGCGAGTGGGTAATTTCTCCGCTAGTCTGCCTAAACTCCTGTTTTCTCTCGTGCCAGTTCTCTGCGTTGCTCCTGCTTGCTGTCGCTTTCCTGTTGCTTGCCCAGCTTGCCTCTGTGTATGTTGCGGCTTGCTTCTGCGTTTGCTGCGGCTGTTGGAGTGCGTGGTGCCCATTGTCGAAATCGACGGGGGAACTGTCGTCGGTACCCAACCGCCACTTGAACAAGCCTCTTTCCCCATCCTTGGCCGACACAGCCTAAGCCACCAGACGCGACACCCCTCGGATAATGTGATGGGCACCACTTGGTGAACACTTCAGCAACTGCCACCACAGTCTCAAGCTTTCTTGGGCCTGACTGGACACAGTCAACACCGGTCCTGCCTTCGCCAATGGCCACCGCCATCTTAGACGCGTCTTCAACCACGTTCCCACCCGCCCTCATGGAGGCCGAGGTCTGTTTCACCAAACCTCCCAAAGGTTGATCTATCTCCCCTGCTTTATATCTCTGTTTTTGACGACGGAGCAGCCCCTCCCGACCACCCTGCTCCGACTTCCCCTCCTCGCCGCCGGGATTGGGGCCCACCCGGTGGGTCGCCGGATCCAACATGGGCTACTAGCTAGCCAGCCAGCCAGCCCTCTGAGACAGCAAATGGGAGTTATGTATACAATAAATCCTTCCCATAGGTGTTTTCAGCTTTTTACCTGAAAATTTCGATCTTGGCCTGTTGATTGTAGTGCTCTAAGCACAACCGCGACTTACACCGTCAGGGAAATAGGAATCCCACATCCCCACCTCCGAAATAGTGGCGGAAACCCTAAACTAAACCGTAACCACAAGCGTAACCCTAAGCGCAAAGCCAACCCTGAAACAATGGTGTTAAGTTGCAGTGACGAATTACACAATGGATCAAAACTAAGTCGCCCCCCCGGCCCTCTTCCCGACTGGGAGTCAGAATGGAAGTAGAAGCTGGCGTAGCGTCCATTCTAAGCAACTTGCGGGTTCTCTTCACTAACTCTCCCCTTCTACGAATGGGAGGTAAGGACAGACTACCGTTTCAGGCCACATCTATGTGCATCTATTCGTTCCCCTGTTCCTGTGGAGCGGGCTATATTGGCTGAACAACGCGACGTCTGGAGAAGAGAGTGCGCGAGCACATACCAGCTTGGCTCAGCAGAGGGGAGAATAGACCGACCTCAAGCTCAATCCTCGCCCACCTAATTGATAAAAACTACCAAGTGGACACGAGTGAAGCCTTTCGGGTCATATACCGCACGCCAACGCACTTCTCAAAAGGCCTGCGCAAACGGGTGTTAGCCACAGCAAAAGCAGTGGCAATCCGGCTAGCAAAACCCATTCTATGCTGTCAAAAGGCGCTGGTTCAAGCCATCGGCCTCCCTTGGCCGACTGCACGCGGAAATCCAACACCTACTGAAGCCAAAGAAGACGAAGCTACGGAGGATAGTCAAACGCAAGCTGCGCGGCTGACATACAGAACTCAATCCGCAGACCGCGAGAACATCCCCCCTGTCTCATCCGGGCATGGCAACCAGCGTCCTACCCGCGCAGGCGCCCGCGTTCAGGAGACGAGGGAAAACTCAGCTGCTTAATTACCCTCACCCTTTTCCTCTCCCCCTCCCCCCTTCCCCAACCTGACGATTGCATAAACGCTGTAATTAATTGACAAATTTATTCCCCATGTCATGTACTGGCCTGACGATGAATGACCGAAAAAGATCGTTTGCCAACACGACTTTTCAATCGTAGAAATGGGAATTTTCGCTGAACAACAGAAAACTGGCCGACTCAAACAGTGGCGGTGGGGGAGGAGGCTGGAGTGAGGTCGATGGCTCAGCGCACTTTCTGCACTATAAACAATCTGACGTGCTTGAAACTACTACGTTGCATTAAAAGACGTGGGTCTGTAGGATGCCAACAAACAGTGGTCGGCAAGTGGACTGAGAGTCACGCCGCAATGACTCTTACTGTGAGCTCGATGGCACTCCTATCCCCCTACTCCCCATTGGTAATATAGTTCTGCTCATATACACATATAGTAGTCGCCGAATATCACAATATGCCGACATATGCGAAAGATTGATCCTCGTTCGCCAATCGGCATTGACTCGGGTTGTAATACTGATTATCGTGTAGTCTATTCTCAAGTCATTTCAGTCATGATATGATGCGGGCTTTCTAACGAGCTTCGTTCTTACCACTAGCAAAACGTATCGATTGTAAAAAACTGGCAACTTAAGTAGTTTGCCTTTTTAGCATTGATTTTGACTGCCTTTATAAATTCAAATATATTTTATGGAAAACCTGCACGAAAAAAAGTATTTCTTGAATGTATATGGTAGCAAATTACGCCGTCTTTATACTTAAAGAAAGGGTACCTTTCGGTTTTAAAAAAAGTTGCTACGTATGAACTTTTTACAATTGTGAGGTTTTTATTTATGATACACCATATCCTTCAATTTATTAATGCTGCCTATACTGTATAAAATATGTTCCACGTGTATCGCAATATTTTATGACAGTTATGTGACTTCTACCTCAAAATGTAGGCGAGAATGTACTTTTCATTAAACAGGATGTGCACAGTGCGCGGTTTGGAAACCTTGAATTCGAGTATAGCAAAATTATTTGGCAATTGAGAAACTTTTTAAAACCACAAGAAACCCCTTCTTTGAACATAAAATTTAAAGAGGGCGTAATTTGCTATCAATCAAGTACAAGAAATAATTGTTTCGTGCATATTTTCCACAAAATATATTTGCAGTTATAAAGGCAGTCAAAATAAATGATAAAAAGGCAAACTACTTAAGTATGCAGTTTATACTACAAGCACGTTTTGCTAGTGGTTAAAACGAAGCTCATTAAAAAGCCTGCATCCTATCATGAATAAAATAACTTCAGAATAGGCTATACTATAATCAGGATCACAACCCAAGTCAATGCCGATTAGCGAAAGAGTATCAATCTTCCGCATATGTCGGCGTGATTTTCGGCGACTACTGTACATATATCACATTGCAATATGTGCATGCTTCTTTCCCTGCTCCACCAAATCTCACCTGGAAAATATCGGTGAGTGTGTTGACAGCCAGACGGCAGATGCGGGCATTGTGTTTGGCCCGAGACACCGTCCCGAAGTGGTGGGCTGCATACGCCGTGACAGCGCGTCTGGAGGGCATCACGGCGGGCGGACGTCGACTGAGACAGGCAGCATTCGGCCGGCGGTGGAGATCTGCCGAGGCACCGATGCGGCCGGAGGGGCTGGCGAAATCAATCAGGGCGAAGCACAGGCGCACCAGTCCCAGAAGGACAACGTTCCAGGAGGCGGGTAGGCTAAAGGGTGGATTTAAAAAATATAAATTTGCAGTAAGCGGTCAAACGGTGCGGTGATGCAGCGGACATTTAGGAGGTAAACTTGTGTTTAAAGAAAAGAAGGCAAAGAATCATTAGGTAAAGGGAGAGAACCTGATAGATTATGATTACCGTAACCGGTGAAAAAATGGAGTCGGGCTGACGTTATATGCCATGCCCATTGGTAGCCTCAAACAGGACATGAAGGCATGATAGAATCCAAGAAATTGAGGCAGTCAGGTTCTGCAGAGCAAAACACGAACAGGGTTCGGCTATGAAAGTTGTAGGGTTTGGACAACATCCCTCTACACGCAGCCTCGATTCGAGGGAAAAATGTCTTTCTTTCTCTGTCCGTTCGGTAGCAGCCTCGTCCTGCGCTATATGACACTATCTATCTCGCTTTTTGACGGTCATTAATCCCCAGGGGTACCTTCTTATGGTCAGGGATGCGGCTCGATAATAATTTATTTTTCCCCGTAGTTGTGGGCAAGCCAACTGACAGTGATATCATTCACCCCTGAGACTACAGACTGAAGATCGCCAAAACTTGAAGCTAGTGAAACGATATCAGCAGCGTAGTCGAGATCAGTCAACCGGCGTCCGCCCGTAAACATAACTTCATGCGAAAAACCTTTCCTTCGCATTAGATGATTTCATCCAGCTGCACCCCCCCCCCTCCCCAGTAAACGGGTAGGATAGAAGAAGCGAACACGAGCTTCCCTTTATCGGTGAAAGTGGAGACAATTGGAAGGACCATTGCGTCTTTGCGTCTACCTACTTCTGCCGGACGCATAAACATAGCGAAATATTTAGTGTTGACTGGCAAGGAAGTGCGCCCTGAATGGCACATAGACTTTCCTATAACAATTATATTCTTATGCTAAGTCCGCTTTTAGAATGACTGGTCAACTACAGAAGTTTATTGATTACGTCTTCTCCACTTATCACCTACCCCCCTCAGTTCACTTTAATAAATATTACAAATTTCACACTCGTTTTCGTCGGGCTCTACCACAGGTCAGGTTTATTGGTGTCTACATAACACGACGATGATGATGGAAATTATTGATGCGGAGTGGTCGCCAGTGCATAGTTGGATGTTGTCTAAACCATGCAACTGCCATGGCCGAACCCTAGCTATCTGATTGCTTTTTCCTTTGTCCTTTAGAATGAGACTGCCTCTACTGCTTGGATTCTATCCTGCCAACTTCGACCAATTAGCTATCGAGGTCCTAACAAAATATCTAACCCCAAAGCCTTCTACAGTATTTCAGTCAGCATTCCAGTCGTTTGAAACAGAGACTTCCACTCCACTGCACCTCGCAGTAATTATTGGGGACGAATTACTCAATGCAACTGCCACGTGAATGTCTGCCTCCTTTGAATTATCCTCTGTGAAGACCAACGGGCATGCGGAAGGCATGGGTGAGAAAGAGAACGAGAGAAAGCGTACCAGAATCCGAGGACTTGATCTATACAGTACTTGGGCTCGCTGGTGCAGAGACAGACACGGCGGTGAGTAGCCGAGCCAATGATACGGTCAGTGCTGGTGAAGGCGTAACTCACGGCAGCGCAGAGGTGTTTGCTAACCTGCTGCCAATTCTCCCATCCACCCAACAGAGCGGCCAAAAGGGATAGCGCGAAGGGCTCCAGCGAAATCAGGGCTGGCAAATGCTGGTGGATATGAGAAAAAAATGTTATATATAAAGGTTAGGAAAAGAAAAATAACTCTACCACAACAGTAAAAAAAATTCTTGCCCGAGCGCGGTTTGAAAATTTTAAGCAGTGGCGTGTCAAGAGAAGAATACTTGTTTTCAACGATCAAAAGATAGTGTGTCAAGAACAACACACTGGATTTACGTACAAAGCACTATACTAACAAAATTTGTTCACTGAACAAACCGTACCAAAGTATTCCTCTCCTAAATCACCATCTGGGTCTAAATCCATCTGCTCGCACGGCTACTTTGTAACTATCAAAGCAGGCTATCGTCCAAACTCTTCCTAAATGAAATCGAAAAAGCTAAACCCCTACCACGCTGGTGCTGGGAAACTCTCAGAAACTTGTACACACCAAGCAGCAGGATAGAAAACGACAAAGGCTGAGTCGCTTCATTATATTATATCACATTTGCTTTGATACCAGCATTGGAATTACCTACTGTATACTTAGAAACCAAACTAGCTCGGTTGCTACGCCTGTTTTTATCAACCCTGAACTAAGTTTACAAGTTTAGACATTTACCTAGTAGTAAGTCAAAGCTCTGCTGCTTAAATCCTAAACACAATCGTCTTAAGTAAAAGGATTCGACTCCTAAAGGATTCTTGTATCAGCAAAGCGAAGCATTAGGCTTTCTATCTCGTATATAAGACAAAAACTCCATATCTTAACCTTTTGTGTTGAAAATACAATTGTTGTACGCAGTTATGCAGACCAGAAGCCAAATGCAAAATTTTGCGCGAGGTGGGCTCGAACTCAAAACCGCTCCTTCACGAGGCAGCGTCTTCAACCATTACGCCATTACGCACGCACCGAGACAAAATTTGCCAAAAAATATGTCACTGAAATTCTTTTACACCAACGCACAGAGTCTGTTGTTCAAGTGAGATGAACTGAAAGTGCAGATATATGACCTTTCTCCCGACATTATCTCTCTGACAGAAACCTGGCTGTCTGAAAACGTGGATGACCGCGAATTGGCACTACCTGGCTTTAATCTGTTCCGGAGAGATAGAAGAGGGCGCCAAGGAGGAGGAGTTATAACTTACGTCAAACATGGACTGCTAGTCTCGGAAAAAACAGAGCGGTTTCATTGCATTACCGAGGTGCATTCGACAATATTTGAGGATGAACCTTTCTGGGTATCCGTTTTCAAGAAGAGTGTTCTGCAGCTGTTTGAGTTCTGATTTGACAGTTTCAGGAGAGCAGATCCGTCGGACTCTAGCTGCTAATCCCTGGACTAGATTTCGTTTTATATTTAGGGGAACACAGCTGTGAAAACTAGTGTATTGTCCCGTCCAGGTTTTCTTTCGGAATACCCTACGCAGGATCGATCCATCATCTTGCCTTCGCATAAGGACATCAAGGAACGCAATTTCATTATTAACCTCGGTTTCTGCTGAAAACTTGAGCGCTGGATGCACACTGTCAAACTTCTTGACCATTGTGCCAGTGTCAGCGTTGGAGTCTGTCAGACAGAAGATATCATCTACATAGCGACCGTAAAATGCAAGGTCATTGATGGTGTCTCTTAGGCTCGTTCTCTCGATCTTGCCCACAAAGACATTTGCGAGAAACGGGCCAAGTGGTGAGCCTATCGCTTGATTTAGAAATTATTGACCATGCTACCGAGGTGGACTCTCTTTTCGATGTCAAGTTGTTATAATGTTCTTATTCATGAGTGCTCTGATTCAAACGAAAGACCGAGATCGACGTGGCCAAGTTCAACAATTAAAAAAAACGATTTCTAAAAAACACTTTTCAGTGAAAAGGGTATACTGTCCTGAATATAAGAACGTGAAGGACATGATCAAAGTCTAGACGCGAAAAAGGAAGCACGTAAAAAGAGTGCTTACAAAACTTTGTGAAATTGGGAGGAGACGATGGTTAGAAATGCGTCGGCATACATATAGTTGATAAATTTAAGGAGTAAATGCGACTGAATATCAACTACTCCGTAATAGACATTCCATCATAAATTGTTTTGGATTTTTATTTGATTGAGGGTCGTTAATTGTTTGTGTAATTTTTTTCCATTAATTTAGGCCCATTTCTGAACTACTAAAGATTTTCCATAAAAGTACATACAGGTAATGGCTTAAAACACGCGCTGTTATTGAACTGGTGCTATACGCAAATCAGAGTATGGAACACAACTTTTGAGTGGTCCGCGAGGATGGCCCGTGGGACCCATTGTGAAAATAATTGGACGAAGCAATAAATTGGCTCAGAATGTTATGCCTCAGAAGAGGATTTTATCGAAAGAAAAAAAATAAAACACTATGAAAAGGCAACAGGCTTCACCTGAAACGAACGAACGACGCGTGGTATTGTGGCAGGAGATTTGTTCTTAAGGAGATGATAAACTTGGGGGATAGATTCTTCTATAATAGTAAGAACAGTCTCACGCCTGAGTCGGTAAAATTCGTGCCCCAGAAAAACCTACCCAGGTGCGGTTTTCTCCTTTTCCGCGAAATAGTTGGTCAGATGAACAAAAGACATGCCAAGGAGATCCTGTCGAAATAAAGAATATATTAACAAAACGTACAGGTTCGCTGTACTGTAGCACTTTGCAAATTAGTGAAGAAACCATCTCAGGAGGCAAATCCGATAAATAGGAGAGACTCTTCTTCAAAATAGTAGCCCTCACGGGTAGTTTAAAGATGGTGGAAGCGAAAGCATCAAGTACGGGCAACAGATTCTGCAAATTCCATCTGCAAACTCGAGATAAGGAGAGGGCGATAAACTAACGAGACAGCACAGAGACGTTCTGTTATGGACTCGGCAATATGCTCCGACCGTTCCAGTCTGTCCGCAGCGCAAGCCAGCGCGTCAAACAGCCTACAGGGGTTAACTGTAGACGAACAACTTACAGCCCCTTTTCAGCACACTGCTCTTTCAGCAGCTGAATGATGTGATGGGCGAGCCGTTCGAGCTTCCATTCTTCCATCTTCCGGATCTAATGGGGGTTGATTAAGGCAAACTAGGCACGTACGCATTCAGTTAAAAAGACTGCAGTCGATTCACGATACTCTTCCGGCAGACTGGTACGCCACAGGAAGTCCACAACAAATTCACACACCTCAAGCAGCTCCTCGTGTACCGTGAGAGCTAGGGAAGCGCAGGTCAGCTGTAAGTCAGCACATACCAGAAAGGATTGTCTCGAGAGCAGTCAGTGAACTAGGACAGAATTCGGCCTGCCAGATGTCCTTCACGAGAGACTGTAACTAGAAGCAGAGGGATTTAGAGGTAACTAGGGAAAGAGAAAAACAAATGCGACTCGGTCGTGGATGAGAACGAAAAACAATGAGTCCAGGAGTAGTCCCATCCATCTAGGACTAGTTTGGAACACGAACTAGTTCAACCTGTCACGAAACAGGATTTAAGAATAGGACACCACAAAACAGGCTAGAGTATAAATAAGGAGGAGCTAAAAAAGTTTTTATTCAACCTTAACTTAGATCATGACTGTAAACGGAGAAATTCAGTTGATTCAACTTGCACTTAACTACGATCCGGGAGGCCGAAAAATGATTTTAAAAAAATCACGAACGTTAAAGATAGCAAAAGAGTTGTAAATTCGATTTCTAGGGCGAATATCTAAAATTTTGCCCCAGGCATTCAGAAAAAAAGTATGCCTTAAACTTTGCAAACGCGGAGATACGGAAACAGGATGATAAAATGAAACCGGGGACGAATGGAGATATGCGGCACCGGCCAGTTTGCGGTAGCACACTCATGCAGAGATACGCTCAGGTTTTGCGTGCGAGCGCCGAATTCTCCATGAGTTTATGGATCAATCAAATTTTGGGCACTTTAGTGATGCTAACGGACTCACATCAAACGCTACGTTCAGTTCTCATACTTGACAGGGTAACGCGGTGTGCGTCGATAGGGTGACTTTTTTCGCTGAATGGCTCAATGACACCAACCATGATTAAACTGCATATTTGGCCTAGTTTCACAACGATATAAATATAAAGGTATGACGGGAATGTATCGAAAGCAAACGTATACTCCCCAAATTATATTTTGAAGATATAAATGCTGTTTATATGATGTTAAAATAGGGAGGTGGGCTACCATGCTTATTTTAAATATAGGAAACGAAAGAGAATCTCTAAGTTTCTTAAACTGTAAATTTTAAAGATGAGCACGTGGATTTGAATGTGCTCATAAACAGAAAGTTACGTAACAGGATCACAGTGACTTACGACATTGTATGTCACGTTCAAGGCTTAGTCGCTAGTTCCTGCCTAAATTAAAGCTCCCCAACATCATCGGACTTTGCTACGTTCATTCGAGACTAAACGTCAACGGATGTACTTGGAACACTGGCTTTCATCAGCAGTGTATTGCACGCCTAGTGGCTGCAGCAAAGGTTGCACCACATTTGCTGCCGCAGCAAATCGGAGGCTTACTGTGGGAGGAGGTAATCTCCACTAATTTAATTATCCCACCCGTTCAACGCCAAAATTTACGCTGCAGTTTTTCTGTAGTCGCTAGATTTTAAAATAGGGATATATATATATACAAAAAGAATCTATTCTCTTTTTCATTGACTAGCACGAAATACAAAAGCCTTTGTTTATCGGCAGCCTAATAATGCTGCATAACGACTTATTTTTGACGTATACATGCATACGATCGTATATGCATATACGCCTAGCACAAAATACAGAAGCCTTTGTTTATCGACAGCCTAA